>JANRGW010037422.1:0-15218 GCA_024733675.1 Psilopsiagon aymara
CCATTTGACAAGCATGGCTGAGCTGCTGCTTCAGGTCCTTTGATGATGAGTAATTGAGGCTGCTTTTAGAGTGGTGAAAAAATAGCTAGTTCAGTGCATGCACAGGCTTCCTCCTCTATGCATGAGCCACTTAGATCCTTCATCTTTTCTGGTTGCTCCCTTGTCACCCATGGGGAAGACTTTAGGAAAGTGTACTGGAGTCTCTCTTTGGCAGAAAGAGTTCTGGGCTTCCCTTTCATACAGGCACGGTTTTGGTTTAGTGACCTCCAGGTTCTCATCTCTTTGCTTAGCCACTCACCACTGCAATTTTGTGTTGTCTTCTCAGTCTTACACATCACCTGTTTCTTGGTAGACTTAAAATGTCATGGTGTGAGTAACAAGGAGCCTTCATGTTGCGTGAGGATTGTCTCGATGCTGATTGGTAACTATTGTATGTATTAGGATAAACAAGCACTTGCTGATCAAAAGAAAGCCAAGTTCCATCAGACAGAAGGTGACCACCTCACTCTACTGGCTGTCTACAATTCCTGGAAGAATAATAAGTTTTCAAATCCCTGGTGCTATGAAAACTTTATCCAGGCCCGATCCTTACGCAGAGCCCAGGACATCCGCAAGCAGATGCTGGGCATCATGGACAGGTGAGCATGGCAAGAAGCACAAGTGGTGACTTTGCTTTCTTGGTGATCTTAAGCTGTAGTAGACCTCAAGAACTCTTAATTTTCTTTGTGACTCTTGTCTGGCAGGCACAAGCTGGATGTGGTATCCTGTGGGAAGGCAACAGTTCGGGTCCAGAAAGCCATCTGTAGTGGCTTCTTCCGAAATGCAGCAAAGAAGGATCCCCAGGAAGGCTATCGGACACTTATTGATCAACAAGTAGTCTATATCCACCCATCCAGTGCTCTCTTCAACAGGCAGCCAGAATGGTAAGAAAGACAATATCATGTTTTCTATTTCAGTTCAGACTTTATAAGTTAAAAGCTTGTGGTGCATACTGCTTGTGGGGTACAGGTCAAAGTATAGGCTACTGCTTTTCTCAGCAATGAGAAGAGTTGCTCTTAGCTCTTTCTGCAGTTAAAATTAGTGCCTGCGCAGAGATGAGATGGACTTTGTGAGCCAAGGACAGGCCTGAAGCCTGCAAGTTCTGTGTTTCTGTATTGTGGAACTGAGTTTAAAACACACTGGGTGTTAGGGATGGGGTGGAGAGGAAAATCATTTTAACTGGAATGAAGGAGCTCTGTACTGAAGAGTAGTTGTGACCTAGGAGAGGAAGAAGATAGTTCTTCTGGAGTGTTCTTCTGAAACGTAGGGAGCCTTATGCTGAAGGAGGGTGAAAGGGAGATAAAGGGGCAAGCTTGGGGTACTCCAGCCTTTGCCTTCTCTCTCGTTTGGAAAAACTGAGTTCAAAAGTTGCTGTCCCTACTTACAGGGTGGTGTATCATGAACTGGTGCTGACCACCAAGGAGTATATGCGTGAAGTGACAACTATTGATCCTCGCTGGCTGGTGGAATTTGCACCAGCTTTCTTCAAGGTTTCTGATCCAACCAAGCTGAGCAAGCAGAAAAAGCAGCAGCGACTGGAACCCCTCTACAACCGCTACGAGGAACCCAATGCCTGGAGGATATCACGTGCATTCAGGCGGCGATGAGCCTGCTTCCCTCAGGAACTCTGACCGCGACTTCTGTACTGGTGCAAAGAGCCCTGAAAGAAAGGACCTTCGGTTGAAGCTGAACTCCAACATGAATGAGAAATAAGTCTTTTCAGAGCAAAAGCACAAGGGGGCGATGTGTGTTAATGTCAGCTGCCCTTCAGGTTCTGCAGCTGCATGGCAAATGTCCTGGGTCTTCTCAGTGTTCTGAAATGGTTCTTGAGCCACTGTTCCTTAATCATCCTCCTTTTAAGAGAGAAACCCCCAAGGCTGCAGTGTGGGCGCTGAGCGGCAGCAAAAGGGTAATGAGTTGGGAAATAGCTGTTCTCCAGCCTGTGTTCTGAATGCACAGAAAAATGGGGGCTGGAATAGTTCGTTTCTTTACCCTGCGCAATGGGATTTATTTCTCCCCACACTCTTGTACAGTGGCTGGTTTGAGGGGGCTGCTTCTTCTCCATTTCTCCTATTTTGTGCATTATCCTGTTCACTGTAACTGTCTCTTATGCAGGCCATCTGTGGTGAGACATTTAGTGTCTGTGGCTTTGGGATAAGGCAGAGACGATCCCATGAAACCCAGCTAGGATGTCAGTCATACTTGGCCAATGGCACAGGTCAGGCTGCAGATCTTATCCTTCATCACCATCTTCTGTGTGCTGAAGGCTGATGTATTGAGCAGTAATTAACCACATCCACCCTGCAGCACGGCTCTCTCTGTGAGCGTAAGTGCTTACAGATGTCTCGCCTTTCTCTACAGTGTATCATGTGGTTTATCTCCACTTGTAGTGCTTGGCGACTTCACAACTGTTGGCTTTTTGACTAGAATGTGCTCTTACAGCTCACGTCTATGAAACATTGCATAACAATTCCTTGGTTAAAAAAGAAGTTGACTGTGCAGTGTGTGCTGTGGCTGCAGAAGCATCTGTGAATTACTGTTTCAGTTGCAGATGAAACTTAGCTTGACTTCAGAGCTGCAGATTTGACCCAGTCTTTGTGTTTCTCCTTTTCTTTCTAAAGCTGGGACATTTGCTAAAATCACTGTTGAGTACATTCCACATTCTGTGGATTGGAGAGTGTTTCACACTGACAAACAGCTCAAATGGAAACTGTGTACTGAGGTGGGCAGGGATGTTGTATATATTGGTTTATTACACTGTATAAATGCCCGGAGCTTCTTCATGCTTTTAGAGCTCCATAAAGTTAAATAGAACTCAAAAGTCGTTCTGCTTGGGGAGGTGTGGATCTGAATGGAGGGAGCACACAGTCTTTGTCTCAGTCTCTATGGCCCATGTCCATGGGTCAGCTGGTTGTCACAAGTTCCAGATTCACAGCAGAAGACCTCACATGTTCCCATGTACATGCACACACATCAAAACACAACAGTTTGCTCTTAATCCAAGAGAAAGGACTTGCAGTGGCGCTGCCCTTGCTCCTGACTCCAGGTCAGGAGGAGGTGCCCATGCTCCATTGTGATTGTTCAGTCCTGGCTGTAGGATTGCTAGTGTTTATTGCTTGCACTCCACCATGGTGCAGAAGTAACCAGGCATCCCTGAGCTACCCAAAGCTGCCCAGGAGCCCGGCAAAGCAAGCTCAGAAGGCAAGGGAGGCAGAGCCAGGGGCTGAATGAAGTTGCACTTGGCCAAAGACATAAACCAATTTATTAATTACAGTATTTTTTACACTCATAAATAGTGAAGGCAGCTTATACCAATGGCAGGGTTCCTGTTCCCTCGCTTCTGGGACACCGGAGGAAGTGCTCAGCAGGGCAGGAGGGATGGGAGATGCCGGAGCACCAAGTCTCTGCAGGGGCTATGCAAAGGCATTGGCATAGAAGGCTGCTCTGAGTCCCTGGCCTCAGAGGCAGGGAGAGCTGCCTTTCCTGGCCCTTATGCCCAGGGACCAGGCTGGGAGGGTTGGCAATAGCCATGCAGGGGAGAGGCTAAGGGGGAAATGAGGCTTTCAACCAATATACAGCATTTCCTCTATGGGCTGCCACAGCGGCAGGATTGGTAACACAATCCTGGCCAGTGCCTGCAGCTGCCCTGCTCAGACAGCCTGGGCGTAGTGGTGTGAACAAAGAGGCGACAAGGCAGGACTATGCACGTACAGGGCAAGTATTGCCCATCCCCACAAAGCAGGTCATGGGGAAGGTGTGTGGTCTGTGACCGCTGCGTTGCAGCCATCCTGGGAAGAAGGCAGGCCTGGCCTTGCAGAGGTGAGTCCATGTGGATCAGAGACAGCACTTACTGAGGATAGGTTATACAGAGGTGCAGTACGCGAAGGGGAGGAATGGAGTCAGCAGCAGCGCTGCAGCATCCTTGTATCTGTAACAGAGCCCTGTGGGATGGCAGCTCTGCTGCTCAGACGTCTGCTTCACTGAGACAGCCCCATCCTGACCAATACGAGGGTCTTACCACAAGAGCCCTATCAGGTGCTTACCCATGTGGGTACCTGACCACTTTTCCTGACCAAAGCAGGTATCCCTAGATGCCATCCCAGGCTGGCCTGGAAAACTGCTTATATTGATTGAATACTATCCAGACTTCTACTATACCCAAGCAAGGGTGGCAGGATGTGCTCCCAGCAGTGCTAGAACGTGTAGCCCTTGCTGTACAGCTGTGGAGGGAGGCTCCCAAGGTCCGGCAGGTAAGCGGCGTTCTCATCCAGGTGCGACAGAGGCACCGTGTCCTCCTCACTGACCTGCCGGTCCAGCTCTGCCTTCAGCGCTGGCCGCTGGTTATCGGGGAAGGCCAGGGAGAACAAGGCTTCGGGTTCACACACGAACTTGTACACATAGCGCTCCCCGGCCACCTGCAGGGGAGAGGGGATGGATGCTGCAGGCGCACGGGCAGCAGCACGCAGTGCTCAGCAGCAGTGAGGTTCGCAAACCCTCTGCTTGCTCCAGCACATTGCCCTGGGACGTGACAGGGTTTTAGACTTCCCCTGGTGCTGCCCTCCTGCTGCTCTGCGCTCCCCTGGAATAGCCCTTGGGCAATGGGATGCTGCCTGCTGACTGTCCAGGTAGCAACAGCATCCGCAGACCCTGGCTGGTCTGTACTGCACATGATTACCCTCACAGCTGTCCTCTCCAGTGCTCTGGATCTCGAAGACACCATCCCTGCCGCATAGGACCAACCCCAACCAGCGTTTTGCCTATCGATTGGAAGTCTAGACTGATTCTATGTCCTTGCAGCTGCATAAATGCCAACTCTCCTGATCACAGCCGTGCACAGAAGAAAGACTTCCTATCTCAAACATGAGAAGCATCATTAAAGGCATAAATCCCACATCTGTTTGCAAACTGACCTTCTGCATGATGCCTTTCTCATAGTAGTAGCGAAGGGATCGGCTCAGCTTGTCATAGTTCATGGCTGGACGGTTCTTTTGAATGCCCCACAGCCTGGCTACCTGTAGAATAAAGCAACCAAGTGCATGAATGTCCATGAACCCAACTCAAGGGCAAAAGAACATTGTCCAGCTGATTCTCTTTTATGGTATCACAACACATACAAACACACAGTAATAGATTCAAACGGATTATTTAGCAGTTTTTCAACAGGAAGAGTAGGACTCAAACTGAAGAACCCTGCAAGTCGTTGTCCTTTGCACTACAGAGCTCATTTGCTGTCAGCCCCGGCTTGCTGCAGGGTCTAACAGGTACCAGTGGTAGGCAGGAGCCTTCCCAGGGCAGAGGAAGAGCCAGGTGGGAGCTTCCAGCCTCAGAAGCAGAGGCTGCTTCCCCTGAGCCTGTAGAGGAGCTAAATGGTTTAATGGTTTCACCTCTTCTGGCTCAATGAGCTTGAACTCCATTCCTCTACCAGTCCAGGCAATGAAGTGGGAATTGGTTGGATCATCCAATAAAGCCACAAGGAATTGCCAGAGCTGGAGAGATCCCCGTCGCTGGTATGGGGGTCCTTCCCGGTACCCTCCAGCTTCCTGCTTGATGTCTCCTGCAGAGAGAACAAAGTGGATGTGGCTCAGGTAACTCTGCAAAGGCAGCTGCAAACCACAAAGCATCTTTCACAACTGCTTGCCTGGAATGTTTCAGTTCAAGCACACCAGAGCAGCTGATTCACCAGCAGCTCTGCCCCGAGGAGCTCTGGAGAGCCTCACAATTAAGCTACTTATGGTAAAAGGCCTCTTTGCTGTTAAGAAAGCTCAAGAAATGGGATCCCCGAAGGCAGGTCTGAACCCCAGCTACCACCGCTGCAGGAACACAGTGCACCCAACGATGCAGGCAGTGGGTCAGTGGCTGGCGGGGATGCTGGATAACCCCATCTGTCACCCAAACTCTGAGCCATTCTTTCCCAACCTTCCAATTTTTCTGGAACAACACAGACATCATCAGTGAAGGACCTCATCTGCTTGTCATAGCTGCAGCCTGAAAGAGGAAGCAACATAGCAGTTGTAGAGGTAGTACCAGAGGGCAATGCAACGCAGGGGAAAGTCAACAGTCATCCAGGTTCTTACCTAATGTATCTTCCATATTTGGATGGCTGGGGTAACCCTCCACATTTATGTACATGGAAGGACAGCCAGGAACATCTACAGAGCAAGTAACAAACTTGTTTCATTAAGAAGCAGAGGAGCAGAAGGAGCTTGACCTCCAGAGGCGGGCAGGTGAGTGCCTCTTTCTAACCAACGTCCTCCTAAGGCCCTCCTAAAAAGTTAGTGGCAGACCGATAACGTTTAATGTCTCACCCATCCCACCACAACCTCATCTTCATCGCACTTCCAAGCAGGAATCCCCCAGTCGTACATTTCTGTAGCACTATCCTATGGCAGAGGAGCCAGGATCAGTCACCCATGCACCACTCCATACGAAACCTTGGACAATGGGCTGAGTTTCTATGACCTTATCTGAGTTTAAGATAACCACACTCCGCTGCTGTTTCCACCGGTGAGAAGGCAGGATGTTTCCCCAGGAGAACTATGATCACATTAATGGAGGGTAGCAGCATCTGAGTGTTTCCTACAGCCAGTGCCTCACAACTGTGACTGCGGATGTCCTCAGCCTCCCTGCCTCTTTCACATCATATTCTCACAAACGGCTCCGAAAACAGAAAGGAAAGAATAGGCTGAGCTTGAAAACAAGCACCCCATCTTCTCCTGGTCTTTGTGCCTGAGCACTGCAGGGCCTGTCTTCTGCATCTTGTGTTTTCTGAATCTTGGCTTTCTGTTTTAAAGCTATTTTTCATTCCCACCTGAAACATAAGCTGTAATGGGGAGCTCTGGAAAGATTTACCTTCCATTGCCCTCAGACTCCTGTGTACAGCTATTACTTGCAGCAGGCATTTTGCTGATGCTAAGGGCAAAGGCTACTCTGGGCTGAGCCTGGGTGTTATCACAATCATAAACTGCTCTCACAAAACACATTCTTCTGGGTTTGCACATTCTCCTGCCCTGTCTGGGCGGGAAGACCCAGTGAACCGGTAATCAGCAGAGCCACAGCGGTGGATTCTGTACCGTCACAGGAGCTTCTGATTATCTCTTCAGTTCTGCTACAGGAAATGGTTCAAAATGTCCAATAAAATACCAGGAGACCACAAGTAACATTCCCTCTGGAAGAGGGGGGTGTAATGTCCTGGTTGCAAGGCTTTGGATGGGCCTGCTGAAATAGAAAGACTTATCCCTTATGGAAAGATAAGATAATCACTGATCCCCTTAGAGGTGTCTTAGATGTTTCCAGAATTATAACCCTTTTCCCTTGTGCTCAGCCTGTTTCCCAGACCACACACACGCCTGAAGGTGCCGTAGTAGCGTTTGAAAGCCACCAGTGATGGATGTTCACCCAGGAGGTTGCTCAGCCCCACCGATGCCTGGTTTACACAGCCAGAAAGAGCCAGTTCTGCCTACCTGAGTCATACATGCAGTCCGCCTGCTCCTGCTTGATCACCAGAGCTGCCGGGTACTGGCGGCTGCTGCCCATCTCGCTGCCTGGCTCATACCGCAGGTCCTGGTACTCCCGTTTGAGGCCCTGATGAGGGTATGGGAGGCAGGGCTCAGACATCTGGCGCTGGTAGGCAACAGGGTCTTCCTGGGCTATGCCCTGGGAGGAGGGGAAGGAACGGCACATCTCCACAGGTGGCTGGTACACAGAGCTAGAAGAGGGGAGAGGACATGGGCTGGCTGCTTGCCTGGCCCCTCCGATCTTGGCCCTGCTGCAGGGCTGGTTGAGGGACAGAAACTTTCTCAGCCCCAGCCTGTTACAAGGGCCCTGGGAGCTGCGCGTGTGGCTGGGGCAAGGAAGGGATCCTCATCAAAGACGGTTGCAATGGCAGCTCCACAGCCTATCAACATGACAGGCTGACACTTACAGACTTCTTCAAACCCTAGGTAGCAGTGGTGGGTCCCAGGTACTTTGGATGGGGGGGATGCAGTGATGTCTGGAAGATGAGCGCTTTAATCTGGATGCTGCAGCCCCTCCTCCCTGAACCACTGAGGAGGGAAACCCTTCTTCCCAGTGGCTGCCTCCTCCTGGCAGTAACTCACCTGTTTTCATTGGAATATCCACAGCTGGATGTGGGATGTGGTGGCCCCGCAGTGGTGAGGAAGCTTCGCTCCTGTCTAGGGAACTGTTGAAATGGTGACTGTATTGGAGTTCCTGGGTTGGGGGACTTGATTGCAACTTGTCTGGGTTGATCATAGGCACTGGGGACAGTCAAACAGGAATTGGAGCATTACAGTTCTCAAGCAGACATGCGCCCCTCTGTGCTGCCACCCAGGCCAAAACCCCCCAGCATAAACCCCTTCCTTTCTGATCACTGGTTCCCCAATAGCAATAACCTTTCAAACTGAAAACTGGATGTGTCTGTACTGAAGAACCCATATTAAAGCTGAGGCAGCAGCTGGGACTGTGGGCAACAGCGTCAGGGAGCTCCTTGTGGGACAGAGTTTGGAAGGCAATGGGGAGAGAAAGGCACATGATAGAAGCTCTCAGCATCAGGGTAGCTGAGGAACAGCCCCAGGGAAGAGAAAAAAGAGGTGAGCCCAGACCTACCCTAAACAGATCTGCACCATCCAGTGCAATAAATGGAAGTATGAGCAGGCTGCCATGAGCTGACCCACTGCAGCACGCGTGCACTGCCCTTACCCAGCAGACAGACCAGATTGTTGTCATAACACCTCTTTATTAGCTGATGCAGTAGTGTTTGAGTTCAGAGCAGGTCCTGCCTCTCGCCTGCGTAAGCTGTATTACCTGGTGTAAAGGCACTGCTCGCCATTGCGGTACTGGAATGGCTGCTTATGGGTGCAGGACAGCACGGGCTCTGAGGAAGGACTCTGCGGCTCCTGTTTAATCTTAGCAGGAGGACTGTGAAAAGCTACTGTAGGAGAGAAATGAGAGATCAGGTCGAGACTCTGCTTGGGTATAGAGAGAGAAATACACTTGTGATACATTTATCAGCCAGGAAGAGGTCAGTTGAGATGCCAGCCCCTTGCACTTGTTCGGGTGGCTCAGAGGAACAATGCACACAAGTGACTGCTGGATACACCTGAGCTCTGCCCTCCGTTTAGGAGGGTTTGTTTGATACACCGACCTTACAAGAGCAAACCTAAGGTAGTGGTAACGCTCTCTGGGATCATCCAAGCACTTTGGAAAGGGTTTGAAGTGGGTATTTCCTGAGCTGCATGGGCTGGGACAGTTTGCACATGCTCTTAGTTTTAACCACATAAAAGCCAAGTTTTGCTTTGCATCAAGCTAAATGCTTTCACTGGCGTCCCTGGTGAGCACGTCATGTGAGTAGCTTTGCCATGTAGCATTCAATTATAATGCATTAGTACGATATCCTGACAGTTTTGTTTGTCCTGTACACAATAAGTGTCAGGGGTTTTCAGACACGGCTAAAAACCTGAAGGTTTTCTGGGGCAAAAGAAATACCATTGCTTGTACTGCATTCTCTCGCAGTGCAATACAAGGAAAAACCGTAAGTCTGACTTCCACGTCCTTGCTTCCACTGTGATATCCCTCAGAGTTGGAAGAGCAGCTTCCAGCCCTCCCAGTACCTAATGTCATCAATTGTACCAGGTTAATACTGGCGCTTCCCGGGCAGGCGGATGCCACACGGGTACTTTGCAGCTACCTGTGTCATTTCCAAATAGAGGTTTCCTTGCGTGGAACCTCTTCTATGCTGATGGTCCAACAGCCCTGAATGTGGGATTGGGGGAACCCCTGAACTGCTCTGCTCAGCCAAAACATCAGTGACAACCCAGGCACAAAGGCAAAGGGTTTCTTTGCGTTTCCAGCCCAGTGGTTCATGCTCGTGGCCTAATGCAAACAAGAAGGGATACTTGGGCTGGTTAGAATTTCATGAATAACAAGTGCGGGTTGCAGTTTACAGCACCAGGAAGTAGGATGTGGGTATTGTTACTTTTTATGCTTGATTAAATCCAGCAGGGAGCAAAACTGCCTTCACTGGCTCCTCGGAAGAGCTTATCCTGGTGGAAGGACACGGTAAAGCATTTTCTACCTCTGCCTCTGGGCTCTGCTGCTGCTGTTAGGAGCTCACTGGTGCAGGAAGGGAAGAAAAGTGAGCCCAGGAGGGTACATGGGTCCAGGCTGGTTTTCAAACAGGGAAAGATCTCCCTCCACATCAAAACTGTGAACTTTTCCTAAGCTGCAGTCCTTCTCCAGGAGCTCGCTCCCACCTCTTCAAGCTGATGCAGCGCTGCTTACAGAGCCTGGGATGCTCAGAGCTGTGAGGATTGCTTGCAGGATGGGAAGGAACTCCCTGACCTCATCTTTTTGCTGCTCTTGTTTCAGGGCTGGCCTGCGGTGCCTTGCGCACCAGCCAGCCTCAAGCCAGCTCTGCCTCCCATAAAGGACACATTGGCCCTTCAGAAGTGCTGCAGCAAGTGGCTATCGGGGGGCTGGAGGAATGGCTGCTGTCTGTAAGCGCAGGAGATTAAGGCCACTTTCTATTGCCAACACCCCTCCCCAGAACTAACTTTCTCAGCAAGAGGTGAAAACCACCCCCAACCTGACTTCTTTTGCACGTATTGGTTTCAACCCGTGCCAGAATAGCCCATCCTTATCCCCTGCCAGCACCCAAAGGGATCCAGCCAGCTCAACAGGAGCAATAGAAACAAAGGAATTCAGAAGATACCGGAGCTCAGATTGTTTGTGGTAGCTTCTGAGGGACAAGTGGCTCCCACAGCCACCCCTGGGGCTGCCATCAAACATCAGCCCCTGCACAAACAGCTCTTGGCACTGCCCAAGCTGCTGCAGGTGAGTGCGGTCCTGGGCTGGATTCTGTACCCCAGACATGACCCCCCTGCATTGGTGCAAACACCCCAGGCCCAGGCAAGGGTTGAAAGAGAAAAGGGTCTTTCTATGTCTGAGCATCCATTTCCTTTCTGTCTGGAGCAGCTCATTCCAATGGATGGCGTAAGCAGATATATAGAACCCATCTAAAAATGCCGATGTGTCAGCTGACTTTGATGAGGAGAAAGGGAGGATGGACAAAACCAAAACACTTTGCCCAGTACACTGCACTCCATTGAAGTGTCAAGAAGCTGGCTGAGCTAGGAGCAGCCAATTCTTTCCAGCCCCTATTAGCTGGAGCAGGCTATTGCATTACAACCGGCTCATTCATTCAGTGTGAAACACTGGACCAGCCCTCTCCTCAGTTCTGGGTCAAAAAGAGGAAGAAACAAGATACATGACTCAGTCAAACCCGGCTGTGCTGCAGGGCCACTGGGAGGAAAGCAGACAGAGCTGCCTGTATTGTTGCATGCAAGGTTCCTGTACGCACACTTGGACCTGCGCAACATTCAGCTCCACTGTAACCCCGAGTGCTTTGAGCAGTTCTCAGAGCATGCATTTGTGGTACAGTCTCTACACTCCTGTGTGAACACATGCGGTCTGTTCGTAAGAACAGATTGCAAGCAAGCCAGCAAGCACATCTCCCCGGGTGCTGTGTCCTCATGCTGGCGCAGGCAGCAGACAGGACCACTGCCTCACAGAGGCCATGCTGGCAGCTGATGCTCAGGCAGGAGCCACGCAGGTGAGCAGAGCCCCCCAGAAGCACCTGCAGGGGGCACAGCACCATAATTCCATGCACAGACTGATTAATTTTGCTTGGGAGAAGGAATAGCACAAATCCAACGTCCGATTGTCACAGTGATGCATTTTCTCAGCTATTCGGGGGGCCTAATTCTTCATACCTACACCAACTAAATACATATCTGTTGAAATCACTGTGCATAAGGAACTGTGCAGCTACCACCACATGAAGATACTTTTGCATTGTGCAGATGTGGACAGTGAACGCGGGGGGTTCTTTTTGTCACCTTCACAACAATCTATTCCACAACAACCCAGAAACAAAATGAGTACTTTCGCCTCGATGCCAGTGTGTTGCATTTATGGATTTGGTAGGAGCGTATCCTGCCCTTCTCCCCTGAGGTGTGTGATCACCCCCCTGCTACTTACAGTTTTCTGAATGAAAGTCAGGCACAAATTGCTCATCACTGTCTGGAACCTGAGCTGCCAGGGGAGGGAGAGAGGGAGAGGAGAATTAGATTTGGCACTCTGCGTGGTATAATTAACAGTAAGGCAGAAATAAGCCTAAGCAGGAAAGATCCGAGCTTTCTGCTGGGATGCACTTTAGCGACTGAGCCGAGTTTCCCTTTGGGATTAATGAATACAGTTCTTTTGCCTGCAAGATTTGCCCCTTAAATCTGCCAGCTTCTTTCTCCCTTACCTTGGAAATAAGGACAACAGCAAGTTTAATAGCTCCAGGTTCACAGTTTTCATTAGAAACAATCCACACAGGGATTTTTAAGCATTTAGCATAGAAAAAGCAACTACTAACTAATACATTTGCAGGAGAACATTTCAGAAGAACAAAAAGAATATCTGGTAGCAGGAAGGGGAAATGGTGAATAGTGTGTATAATGTTAACAGTATGCGTGGCTTGCAGTGGGAAATGCTGGTGTAGTCAGAGGACCCGACAGCAACCAGCTGTTCTTTCCCCACATGTCATCACAGTAAAGCTTATTTTGAGGCATCTGCCTCATGGACAGCATTGTTAGGACAAGTCCAAGAATAACAGCAACATCTGAGATATTTGAGTATGTCAAAGATTGCCTAACAAAGACATCTGAAAATCTGCAGAGGCCTCATTGCCCGTCCCACTGCAATGAGATGCTGCTGAATGTGTTGAGCAGGGAAACAGTTAACAACATTAGGATAGAATGGTTTGTGTTGGAAGGGACCTTAAAGCTCATCCAGTCCCAAGCCCCCGCCCCGGGCAGGGACACCTTCCAGTAGAGCAGTGGGCCTCAGTCCACCTCCTGAGCTGAGCTCCACTATCCAGAGGCAGCAACTAACGTGGTGAAGAACTAAGCTTTGGGATGTGCCTTGGGAGAACCTGTGGGGATAACCTTAACCACAGCACATGTTGTGTTGGAACATTTTATTGCTTCTGACGATTACTTTTCCATCCCTTTTACTGCAGGGGAGAGCCTGCAGCAGGTTGATATTCCACAAAAGCTCTCAAACCACCACTGAAAGAAAAGCTGCTGCTGGTGCGGAACAGACCAACCAAGAGTTTGTGATGTTGCAGAGTGCGCTCCCTCAGCTCTAAAGCAAAAGTGGTGTAGTCAAAGTAAAGGGACATGGACAATGGAAACCCACTAATCTCAGCCGCTTGAAGCTAAGCTAGACAAGACATGCCAAAAATAAACCTTAGGGAACAACAGTGCATTAAGAACCGGCGGTGGATTTGAACGGCTGGAGTGAGAGCACGCAGCCCCACTGCTGCACAGTGCTACTTGCAGTGCTGTAGTAGAAGGCTACAAGGCCAAGTTGCCAGGGGAAAATATGTATTTTTGTATTATCATAGAATGATTTTGATTGAAAGGGACCTTAAAGATGATCCTGTTCCAACTCACAGCATTCATTATTTACTTCGTATAGTTGCAATACAGATCGACATTTCTTTGCTTTCCCTCTCTATACTTGAAGTTATATATATATCTTCTTATATGCTATGACATTAATGCAGTAGGGTTTGCATGAGTATTTACTAATCATGTATAGCAGCAGATTCTCTCTTTCTCTGTAGTGCTATGAAACCATGCGTGACCTTCCCTTCGCCCCAGGATACTTGTGAACTCCTTCTACAAACACTCTGCTACGGACAAATATATTGTAAGAGATTCTATGCAAGTTATTTAGATTAGTGAGCTAAAACCATTACCAACCATTAGAAATCAGCCCTCTCAGCTTCTCAGCAGCTCCAGATTGCTGAACAGCTCAGAGAAACCAGTCTCAAGCTTGTGTGCACATTCAAGAGATCTAGGACATGAGCAGCAACTCATTTTTCAGCCCTGATGCAAGTTAGGCAAGTGTTTCAATCCTGAACAGCCTTCAGGTAATTCCTCTTGCATCCTTCCAACCCTCCCAGTCCTGAACGCTGCTTGATCAGCATCACTTCAGCTTGACATGGACATAAACCATCTGATTTCGGGGGGTTTCCCCCCTTAATCTTTCTTAGTTGACAAAAAACTTTTTGGAGACTTAAACCCCCTTTTTCACAGCTATGTGTATTTTTATAGCATTGTTGTGAAATATTTCTTAAGCACCTACATTGCAATAAGCACTTTTTCTATTTAGCAAGAGTCTGTGCTTGAGGATCTGGTTTAAATGCTGATTAATCAAATCAAAATCGATCATTTGTAGCACTGGAATCAAAGAGAATTCAGTGCACTGTGTAAAAGTGGT
This sequence comes from Psilopsiagon aymara, assembly GCA_024733675.1. Classification (NCBI taxonomy): domain Eukaryota; kingdom Metazoa; phylum Chordata; class Aves; order Psittaciformes; family Psittacidae; genus Psilopsiagon; species Psilopsiagon aymara. The sequence continues at coordinate 14,371 of JANRGW010037422.1, forward strand.
TCCACTTTGCATTAATGGGGCTTCCTGAGATTTGAAGTCTGCTCCTTCTTGAAGCCAAAAGGCAAAACCATTTAGACACCAAACTGAGCAGTGTGTCAGTTCCAGGAATGTCCCTTCAAAGAGGTCTCTTCCAACCCAAACCAGACTCTGATTTGATGAAATTAGCATGAAATAGAACCAGTTCCAAGTAGCCTGAAGAGAAAATTGTAACCAGGGAAGTAAGCGGCCAACTGCCAAGCTCCATTCACCCGTAAACACCCTGCACCAGAGTGCGATTCACGCGTCCTCTTTCACTCAAGCCAGAGGTTGGCAAGTCTGAATAAAGCGCTTACAGCATGAAGCCGGGCAAACAGAGCGCAGGAGCGGCAAGAGACAGAAGAGAGCGATGGAAGCACCTACCTTCCGTCAGCCAGGTCTCCTGGAGCCTGCTCAAGTCCTGGAAGAGCTCTGCGAGGAAAGCGAAAGGTTTCCTCAGCGGAGCGCTGGGGGGGGGGACGGCGGAACTAGGGGCGGGGGACCCACTCCTCGCACAGTCGCCTTCACCTTCACTCTCACCATCCCCTCCCGCGCCCCCTTACCTTCTGAATCCTGCGCCGGCAGCAAGCCCGGATTCCCGGGTCTCTTCCCAACGCCCATTAGAGCTCCGCCGGGAGTCGCCTGGCCCGGAGGCTGCTGCGGGAGGAGCGGATCAGCGCGGGGGTACCCGGCAGGAGCGGGCCCTGCCCCGACCCCGCTCCTCTTCCCCCTACCCCTCCCCGCTCACCTGCGGGAGCGTGAACGGCACCCGCTGGTCCAGGTACGCCTTCATCGCGCCGCCCGTGCGCCGCCTCCGCGGGGCTGCCGGGTCT
>JANRGW010037424.1:0-10699 GCA_024733675.1 Psilopsiagon aymara
TGTCCCTCCATCCCCTGTCCAAAGCCCCTCTCCAGCTTTCCTGCAGCCCCTTCAGGCACTGGAGCTGCTCTGAGGTCCAGTACGGGCTGAACCAGTCCAGCTCTCTCAGCCTGGCTCCAGAGCAGAGCTGCTCCAGCCCTCAACTTAATCCTCAACTTAAAGGGCCTGAAATCTTGGTGCTCCCTTCATGCACACACACTTCATCCTTTCCCTGCCTCTCCTCTCCACACACTGTTGCATCTACGTGACCTGCTGCATTGTGCCACCAACACCACTGTACTGCAGCAGGGACCTCAGTGACATCCTGGCCTGTGACTGTCCACTGGCATTCTCAGCAGAAAGACGTAGGTGTATATCATCTAAAGCTAGGTTTAACGTGCAAGTAACTCCACACTTACGTCTGTAGGAAGGTCTGGACTCAGCACCTTTCCGTTGCTGCCACTTCACCCAGTCGTGGCGTCAGGAAGAGCTGGACCAGACACCGGCCATGGCCCCAGTGAACTGTCCTAACCAAAGACCTCATCCTACATCCTCCTCTGCAGTGTTCATAACACTGCTTAAGAAGTTGTAATTAACAATTGCTGAGACAATATTGAAATAATCCTATTTTTTCCAACTGAACTTCTCTCTTAGGAATAGGAACTCCAGATTCCCCAGGTGTAAGTGCAGACAGAGGACACAGTTTTCCTTAGGCAAAGTGAGTGAATTCTATCAGCTGTGTGATCTTAGATGCTTGTGCAATTCTGTTTCAAACTATAGCTTGATGCTTTTCTAGTCCCTTTGGTGTTCTAGGTCAGTACTGCACATACAGGCTAATTACCACCTGAGGGTACTGAGCAATTAGTCATAATTAATAGCTCAACATTGCACCACTTCCTGATTGTTTTGCTATTCTTTCCCTTCTGCAAACTGCTTAATAGCAAAAGATGCTCTGCAGAAATGAAGGTGATTAGAGCAGATTTACATACTAGGCTAAAAAAACATTTCCAGGTTCTATTTCCACATTCTTTAACATTCCCAAGGGGCATTTTTTGCAGGAAAACCCTTCATTTCTATTAACATTTCCTTCCTCCTGATGCTATGAATGCTGTGTTTGCCTCAGTGGTCCTGACCTCCAGCACAGAGCTATGGCCAAGGAAATACCCAGTCAGGTGGTTTTCCTTGTCAAAAACCCAACAAGTGGTCTTTGCTGTCACTCGCTGGATGGGGCAGGGGATGCTCCTGCACAGAGCCGGGTTAGAGGCATCCTCATCCCAATGTAGTCCATAGTGGCAGTGACCCCATCTCTACCCCTCCCACCGCAGTGCACCCTCCCGCTGCGCTCCTCTCTCTGGCTCCCTGCTGCCAACCCACCCCAATCACAGCCAGCCACTGCTGCAGGGTTTCCAGAGCAGAGCGCGGAGAGCTCAGTGGAGGGCAGCACACAACCGCTTCTCTCCATGCAGGCTCCGCATCCATCTGAGCTGCAGCACGGGTGGATACCACCTCTGCAACGGCGGTTTTAAGGGAAGGAGCAGTGGCCCGTGATCTGGTTAACATAAGACAAGCAGTGCAGGGGAAGGGAGATGGGATTCACCTCTCCACGACTTCTTGTCCGTTCCAGCAAAGAGTGTCGTTCTGAACAGCAGAGCTGTGGCTGCAGATGTACTCTGGCAAACTGCTGTAGAAACTGCCATGGGACTTCAGCTTCGTGATGAGCTCCCTGGAAGAAAGGGGGAAAAATGGTGCTCAGCTAAAAGAGAAAAAGAGGAAAAGCCTCTTCTGTGGTGCATTTTAACCACTAAGGGTAGTCACACAAACACAACATGAAAGCAAGTGGGTGCAAACAAGCCATAAAGCACTGGTCTTATTTCTGATCTCAAGCAGCATTTGGCATTGTCCCCTGATGTCATTCAGTCAAGGGCTGAATCCACGTTTCTTAGGGCAAAACTGGCTGTGACAGGAGGCAGCAGAACCTCAGCCCAATCATGCAGCACCCCAGAGCCAGATACACTCTCTGTGCTCCCACTGCGCCCAGGGAAAGGTGCTGCTGGCTCAGCCCTTGGGATACACCTGAGCAGCAGGCACCCAGGCTGCCAGTATTCCTCTCTGCTTTGTAGTAAGCAATGCAGGCCCTTCAGAAGGGACAGCCTTGTCACTCTGTCTGCCTGACATCAGCCATTCAACATCCCTGCGAGGGCAGGCGGCATTTCTGGTGGCAGAGCAGAGATGCTCAGCACAGACCTGTACAGATGAGCCATGCTGGGTTTCATGCTGCACTGCCAAAGTACCTCTGTCCCTGGGAAGCTGCTGTCAGCCAGAGCAAGCGTGGGCAGGCTGGGACGAGAGGAGGCGCCCAGCTCCCTCCATCCCTCCTCGCCTCCCTTTGCTCGGGCTCTCGTGGGGTTCCCTCTCCATCCCGCCGAGGCCCCCGATAGCCAGCTGGTGGCAGGCGAACCAAGGAGAAGCAGCGCAGCAAAGGCAGCCCGCGATGCTCTGCTCCGCCTCTCCGCCAAGAGCAGCCTGTGGGATGAGCCAAAGCGCGTCCCGGGGTGGGAGCTCAGCCCACACCCCCCATGCATGAGCCACCCTGGGCAGCATCTCCCGCGCTGGGTTTATGGGGGTCCAGCCAACACCGCTTGGAAAGCCAAACTGAGGCAAGACCTAAGTTATGCCGAGCACCGAACAGGACAAGTCTTACACTGCCCATCACACGCAGCTCTTCACACTCTAAGCACTGCCTTGCTCCCCGTCCCACAGACCCCAGCAGTGCTGGCGAGATCTTCCCCGGGGAGCAAAGCTCCCCCCAGGCAGGGAGGGGAAGGAAAGGCAGAAACTCCTCTGCGCCTGCAGGTCTGAGCTCACAGAGTTCACTGCAGCAGGTTTCATTGGACTTCCCAGTCTCAAAGGACATCTCTGGCCGAGCCTGGACCGTGTAACACTCCAATGCATTGGGACAACGGAGGAACGCAGGCCCCGGTGCTGTATCTTGTGGGAAGTGTAGCAAGAATGCAGCCCTGTTACTCTTTAAAGAGAAATCCATCCAACTCAGTCTATCCGCAGCTCCAACACTTGCCAAGCTTGCCCGGTTCTCTTCCACAGGGATTTTTCTTGTACTCAACCAGCAGTACAAGGGTGTGCTTCCAGACCCAGGGGGGAGATGCTTCTCCCTGGCACACCAAAGTGAGCTCACTGAACTACAGCTTCTATTTACGGAGCGCAGGAGCACAGTGTGCAGCACCAGCAGTGGAGGCATCTGCTTCCCTCGGGAAACAGTCTGGAAAAGGCTGTTTACATTCCTGAACTACTGCACAAGGAAGCAAAATGAGTCCTCCATGCCTACACCCACAGTGTTCCACACAGCATCTCAGCCTCGAGCGACCTTTTCCACCTGTATCTACACCTAAGAGCATTTCTGCCACTGAAGCGCCCAAGAAACCCAGAGAAGGCATTTGGTGGGTGCAGAAATGCAGGAGGCCGTTTTACAGGTTGAAACCAAACCAAACGCACCGGGTGAGAAACCACATGGAGACACTTCGCTGCACTTCAGAGGCAGCCACAGAGCAGCACTGGGGCTCAGAGCCAAAACCGGCTGCAGCAAGGGAAAGAAGGAGCTTCTCCATCAGGGCCGTGCTGTATGGTCACTGCTCCTGCAGCCCAGGCGTGCTCAGCCCCAGTACTCACCTCCTCCTGCTCGACAAAGTTTCCTCTTGCTCGATGCGAGGCGTCTTCAGGACTTTGTGGTCCACGAACAGGTCTCCGGGGTAATGAGCTGCTCGGTACTGCCTCTGCTGAGCGTGGCCACACAACCGACTGAGCTGGAACACAGACACAGCAGCGTGAGCTTGGGATGGGACCAGCAGCACGGCAGGAGCACAGCTGAGCTGGGCACGGGTGCCTGCGCATGAGCTGCGCGGTTGTCCCTTCATCCCCATCCCTCCCACAGCTCACACAAGCTCCTGAAGGCAAACTGATGCCTTAGGGATACAACTTCACTCTTGTACAAATACGTGGGATATTTGTACAAGGAAAGGCAGGAAACTTCAGTCAAGATTTTTGGGCATCAAAGCTCCCCTGTGGCTATCAAAACCCATAGTAGTGCATTACTACATGTGAGATGATTCCGAACCCAGGTAGGATTAACATGCAGACTTCTGGGTTGCAGGCATGACCAGCAGATCTCCCTGTGTCAGATTAAACCCATGCTGGCAGGCAGGAGCTCGAGGTATTCCCTGATCCTCCCTGGCTGAAAGCCACAGCAACTCAAGACTCTGTGCTCCACCACTCTAGCCAGGCTTTTAGGTAACACTGAAGGTAAATCCTTAGACCCCAGTTCTGCATCTTGAGTGGGCTCCTATGTGCCCAGGGGCAAACATCATACACTTAATCACTAATGAAAAACCATCAGGGCCCAAAATACAGCAAACAGCATGGCTACAGCCAAGTCATAGCACATGAGGTCTTGCTTAACAGGGCTGTGTTAATGACACAAATTAGGTCATTAGCATAGAGATGATGGTGATAGTGATGCAGTGGTGAGGGAAGCAATCCAAACCCGCTCATTACAGCTCTCCCGCGTGGCCACTGTCCTGAGGCTCAGCCAGCAGCACCACGGTTGCCACTGCAGTCCCTGCTGCCCGTGGGCTTGCAGCACTTTCCTTCCAACTGCCCCCCCGAGGCACTGTTGATGCTCAGAGACACCTTTTGAACCACCCTGTGCTGTTCTGCAGGACTCAGCGTGCTGAGCTCCTACTGCCAGGACCACAGACACCGCAGCTATCGCCAACCCCTCTTTCTTTCACCTCATCGCATACCCGTGTCCAGGCTTGGGGCAGCCACATACCCATAAAGTACCTGTTCCTTGCAGCACCTCATTTATCTTCACACCACACTGAATCAAGACAGCTAGCTAAACTCCAGCATACTGGGGGCTAAAAGCACACTTGCTGCCCAAAGCTACAAGCATCTGATGTGTAAAGAGAAGAGATTAATTCTGTTCTATGACATCCTGTATTTGAGTGGGCAAATGAATTAGTAATGTCACCTCTTTCATTATCGAGAGCAGCACAGTTTGTTTGCTCAGGCTGCTGTACACCAAAGAGTAAAGCAGAAACCTGCTGGGAGCTGGGAGCTGCCACTTCTGGTCCACAGTGTGGTGGGAAGAGATGCTGCCACCGGTCCTTTCTGCCCCTGCAGCTGCCTCTGCCAAAGCAGCTCCCGCAGCGGCCTGGGAAGCAGTTTCTGTAGCATCTTACCTCTTTCTGTCTCCACTGCCCTCCCTTGGCTGTGTTTCCCCTCCACCCTTCCAAACCAAGTCTTCCAGAAGAATGTCTCAGCCCTACCGCCTTCCCTGAATCATGCAGCAGGCTTAAAACCAGAGGAAGGGCATGAGAAAAATGCTATGTTTTGGGCTGTTTTCTTTGCTTTTTGGGTTTCTCTATCATCCCTTATTCCCAGATAGTCCCCTGATGCAGGCAGTCAGGACTAGGAGGAAATTTCAGGGCAGCAGGAGATCTGGACAAGGGCATTTGGGATACCCAAGACCCCATCGCTGCAGAATGGGTCTGCGCATTCCATGCTCTGCCCTGGCTGGTGCCACCATCCCTGTAGCAGGCAGATCAGCAGGAGAGTGTGGGGCTGCACAGGGGCCTGAGGACCTTCCCCCTCAAAGATGCCCATGGAGAGATCACGGATGAGACCTGGCATGAAACCGCCCTGGGCAGACACAAGGTACACAGAGCTGCAGCATGGCGAGCACAGAAGCAACCATGCCACAAGTGCGGCATCACCGCAGCCACGCTCTGCATGGGCAGGGAAAGCAGAGGAGAGGTGGAAAAAGGTCAGGCAGTTTAAGCTACCACTTGTGATGGCTCCCTTTGGTTCTCAGCTCTGTGAAAAGCCCCCCTTCCCTTTCCCAAAGCCTGCCTTTCAGCTGGTGAAGCCTATTGAACCCCAAGAGAAGAGCCAGTCCAGGATCAAGGATGCTGAGATGCACTGAATGAGTGGGGAGGGCTGCAGCAACAGTGGGGACAATGGCACCCCCAAGAGCATGCTTCCAACAGCAAAGCAGCCAGGCAGACCAGAGCTGCCTTGTCTCCAGAAGGAATCATAGCCTCTCTGCTTCCAGCTCCAACAAAGAGTGATGCAGCTCAGCCGCATCCTCACAGCCCTGCATGGCCTCTGGGTACCACAGGCTCCTGCAAGGGATGAAACCACAAACATGGGTCAGCAGATGAAATCTGAAGGTGGAAAGTTTGAGCAGAGCATCCAACTTTTCACTTATTTATCTATCCAAGGACCAAGTAATCTTTTCAGGAACAAAACCCAACCCTGCAGCCCATCTTGCAAAGTCATGGTGAAAACGATTGTCACATTTTAGTTGAACAACAACCCGGCTGCGATGTGAACTTTAACTGAAGTGAGAACAGGCAGCAGTAACAGATTGCAGCTCATTTGCAGGGCCGGCGTGGCGTGTGCTCTGAGAGGGGAGAGAAGGATTTCACAAACCATCTGCCAAAGTCTGCTGGGCCGCAAGTGGTCCGAGAGCAGCTCAGAAACCCTGTTTCAGTCTTCCCCCCTTTCTGAGCCCTTGCTGCAACACAGGAACCCGATTTCCCAATCTCCTCCAATTTTAAAGCAAGCTCTAGGCTTTACAAAGTCCACAAAAATGCCCCTATGGAGCAGACAGAGATCTCAGCGCTTGGGAGGGAAAAGGTGTGATGCTGCTGTGGCTTAATCCCAGCTGACAACTAAGTACCAGCAGCCATCTGCTCCACCTGCCCCTCCATGGGATGGGAGAATCGGAAAGAGATAAAACCCAGGGTGGAGGTAATAATGATTTAATGATTGAAATAAATTAAAATAAAAAAAAATAATAATAATGGTAATGAAAAGGGAAATAACAAAAAAAGAGGAATAACCTCCCCAAAATACAAGTGATACACAGTGCAATTGCTCAGCACCTGCTGGCGGATACCCAGCCCGACCTGAGCAGCAATCGGTACCTCGCAGCCAACTTCCCTCAGATTCCAGACTGAGCATGACATTCCATGGTATGGAATATCCCTTTGGCTAGTCCTGGCTGTGCTCCCTCTCAGCTTCTTGCGAAGCATGGGAAAAGAAGAAGCAAAGCACCAGCAAAGCATGGGAAAAGAAGAAGCCCTTGATCATGGTAAGTGCTCCTGAGCAACAACTACACCCGCAGTGTGCTACCAGCGTTATTCCCAGCCTAAAGCCAAACACAGCACTGCCTCAGCTATGAGGGAATTAACTCTATGCCTGCCAAAACCAGGACTGAGTTACTACTAAACAGCAGTTTACTCAGTAAACCGAACAGCAGAATGTGGTTACCTCCTGCCACACAAGCGCAAACGTGAACTTCAAACCCACAGAATGGCACCGCTGGCTCTTCTCCTCGGGCTCCGCACGCTATCAGTGGAATCCTAAAGAGACACAAGTCCTTATCTAAAGTATACTCGGTACAAGAGTCTCTTGTTTCATGTCACACGCAGTTCCAGAACCTGCTGCAGTTCGAAACATCAGGCCACCGAAAGAGGAACGAAGCAACCAAATGGCAGCGTGGGTTTAGGCAATGGGGACGGAGGGGTTGTTTGCTTGTAAGAGAATCTGCAGTCACTGACAAACCACTGCGAGGGGACACAAGCAAAACCCTCCCAAAGCTCTGAGCTATGAACACCAATACTGTAACAGCTGAAGCAGAATTTCCCTGCCCCAGCTCATTAACAACACACTAATTAGCCAATTTCATCAGCCTCCTCCTTGCAAGTGCAAGCCAGGCCACGAGGGGAAGCTTTTGCCTCCTGCCAGTCACTCCAGTGCTTTATCCCAGGCACAGGGAAAGCCCATGCCCACAGGTCAGCATTGCTCCTTGGGGATCCAGCAGCTCCCCAGCCCACTGGTGGCCAACAATCCTTGTGTCCCTGTGCCCGATGGGGAAGCAGCTGGTTCCTGGTGCCCTCGGGAGCTGCAGGCCATGGAATGGCTCTGCTTTAGTGAGAACATTGATTTGAAAGGAGCACAGGGATGACACTAATGGAGTAGCACTATCAGCATGCCTTAATGCTTCCCCATTAATTTAAAGTAAGAGGTACCAGAGGACTGCAGGGAGCTTGTTTGTGGCCACATGGAAATGACACACCATGAGCAGTAGGGACAAGGTCAGCCACCACGGCTGCTTCCAGCCAGCTCAGCTCCAAGGATAAAGCACAACAATGGTCCATGTGGGTGCCTGCAAGCCGACAAACTGGGACCACTGGGCTAGGGTTGAACCACAGGGCCAGGCTGGACAGGGCTTGGAGCAACCTGCTGTGGTGGCAGGGGTTGGAACTGGATGAGCTTTATGGTCCCTTCAACCCAAACCAGTCTGGGATTCTAAATCAGGTCAGAAGGAGAGCAGTGACGGCAGCAGCAGGTTCTGTGAAGAGCATCACAGCCTCAGTGCAGTTGATGGAGGGCAAAACCCCCACGGGCACCCCCAGCCCAAGTACAGCAGGATGGGTTCATTACCAGCACTGGGGCCTCTAGCTGAACCCACTCCGATGCCCAGGCAAGGGGCAAAACCCTCTCACCTTGCACATTAGCAAGCAAAAGGTTGGAGAGCAGCACCCGTGTGATCCTCAGCACCAATCTGAGCACCGCTTTGAAGAGTAAGAACGTCTTAAAGGTGATTTTCCAGAAGATTTACCAAACCAGCTAATCAACTTCCCCTTGCAAGAGAAGAGAGTGCATTAGACACTGCTGAATCCCCGCTGCTGACGCTTCTCATCCAGTCCCTGAGCTCCGCTCTGCTTTAACGGAGAGCTTGCTTTATTCGACCTTTGCTTAAACTCTACATGGAGTTTCCATTTGCCTCCTCTGTGCACTCCTCTGCGTACAGATTCATTCTCCGGGAAGACGCAGTATTTCTTTCCCCTCAAGGGGATAGCCTCATTTTTGAAGATTTCCTCCTGCAATCTTCTCTGCTCTCTGGAGTTCCCAGATGTCATTTTACACTTATTCCCGAGTTTCCTTTGGGAGAAGCTGCACACGAAACTGAAAAGCGATTAACTCTTCTAATTGATTTGAACACAGCCTCCGAAAGGTGATTTGCTATGGTATGCGCAGAAGAGACAGCCTCAGACCTCAAGAAAACCTGCTGCCTTCGACGGGTGCCCACTAAACCCTGAGCATCATTCCGCAGTGGAGCGCAGTTTGAGCAGTAAAATTGAAAGGCTCAGCAACGCAGCTGCCTGCATTGGTGCTTCTTCCCCAATTCTTGCAACAACCTACTCCGCCACACATCATGAATGTTATTAGCATTATAAAGAACACATTTGCACCCTGTTTATCTTCAAAGTAACCATAAAAGTGAACTTACAGTCTATTACTGCTATAGAAACCCGCTTAATTAAATTCTAAAGGGCTTAAACCAAAACTGTACATTGAGATGATGTGGGATAGAACATAAACTTTTTAATAGTAGTAACCAAGCACATTTACCATCTCTACAGGTGTAATAAAAATGCTAATCTATGGTAATGTTTAGACTGTGGTTAATGTTTTGTCGTGTTAATTTCCCCAGGGCTTTGATTAGGGATTTAAATCTCCCACAGTGGCCCAGGGATGGCATCGCCTTCCCCAGCATCACGCCATGCTCCCCAGTCACGGCTGACGAACAGAGGCGAAGCAGCACTTAGCTGGGACAAACAGTCCTATTATGTGCTTGTAATCATTGTATACATTTTGTCAGGAAGATGGCAAAGAGACAATTCCCCACTCCCTCACTCTTCTCACAGCAGAAAATATGATTACGGGCATAAAAATGCATTTACAAGCCCTTATTTTCAGAAGCACATCATTATTAACTAAGTGATGATTGTGCTGGTTCCAGGCACTCGAGCAGAAGGAACAAACTGAGCACGGTGACACAGATGTCTTCTACACACATTTCACTGAAATTCCTCATTAATGGAGTCCTCGGTGTTATTAATCTGCTCTATAGGATTCCAATCTCCATTATTCAGACATCACCTTGGAGGATTACATAGGAGCCAACATCCTCACTCACTCAGGCGGAGCAGCAGGAAGCACGGGAAGTGACCTCCTCCTCTCCATGCCCAGGAGAAGAGCCTTTAATAATGCATCACCTTTAAATAATGCAACGCTATAACGTGTCAAATGCACACAAACACTAATGCCTAAAACAACAGAGTGCCTGTCACACCGGTGCCCGCGGTGACGCCCCCCACGTGCTGCCAACACATGGTCCCCGTGCTCGGGGACCCCTGCAGCAGCCACACCAGGTTAAGCTGAAGGCCATCACCACCAGGTCTTCAAACTCCTCCAGATCACAAAGGCATTAAGGAAGCTTTTTCAGAAGGAAATATAACCTCACTTTTATAGCCCATCCTTCATGTAGAGCACCACAAGACACTGCAGCATCACAGCAGGAACATGGGGCCCAGGAAGGACCGACCAGTGCCCCTTCCCTGGCCTCATTTCTCATCTGCAAAGACAGCTCTGACCACCAACAGAGAAAAATAAGAAAGGGCTCAAGACTTGATGGAAGAGGGACTTTCTACAGTCTTACAGTGACAGGACAAGGGGGAATGGCTTTAAGTTGAAAGAGGAGAGGTTTAGATTAGACATTACGAAGCTGTTCCCTGTGAGGGTGCTGAGGCGCTGGCACAGGGTGCCCAGAGAAGCTGTGGCTGCCCCATCC
>JANRGW010037425.1:0-10692 GCA_024733675.1 Psilopsiagon aymara
CTTCCCCTCCTCCCTGGCAGAGCATGAGACTCAGAAAGTCCTTGGTCAGAGTAAACATTACTGAGCAGTAGCTAAAACCATCGCTGTTATCAGCACTGTTCCCAGGCTGAAAGTCAAAAACAGCAGTGCACCAGCTACTAAGAAGGAGAAAAAAAAATAACTGCTACTGCTGAGACCAGGACAATGACACAGCTGGGACAGCTGAGCCAACTGACCAGAGGGATATTCCATACTGTGTGGTGTCATTCTCAGCATATAAACTGGGGGGGAAGTTGGCCAGGGGCTGCTGCTTGGGAACTGGCTGGGCATCTGCTGGTGGATAGTGAGCAATTACATTGCGCATCACTTGTTCTGGATATTCTTATTATTATTATCCCTTTTTTCCCTGTCCCATTAAACTGTCTTTATCTCAACCCATGATTTTTACTTTTTGCTTTCTTCAATTCTCTGTCCTATCCTGCTGGAGGAGGGGAGTGTGTGAGCAGCTATGTGGTGTTTAGCTACCCGCCTGGTTAAACCATGACAATTCCTTAAGAGAAAAATCAGTGCTCTTAAACCTTGGCAAACAATCTTGCAATTAGAGTCACCCAGAAGTGAAAACAAAGTGCAGACACCCAACTGGCCAGAATTGCTCTTCAAGGATATTTGAGTTATAACAGTATTAGAAAATGGAATAAGAGGTTTCTTCTGCTTTTTAGAATTGTTTCCATTTTCTTGAGATGAGAAATGCCAAGCAGTTCAACCAAATAAGTGTCCTGAAATCCTGTCTCAGAACAACTTGCAGGAAAGCAACACATACTGATGCGTAAAGCCTGATAATAAACATCTCTCTGGATCTGAATCAGAAAATGTTCAGAAATACGTGAAAACTAAAAATAATCAAAATTTAAGAATAATCACAGAAGGAAAATCCTATCAGACATATAATAAGGGTATCCACACAGCCTATTGGCAGGAGAGGAAGAAGTGTTATGGTCAAGGTCATAGCTTCGGTACAGTGTCAAAAAAATAATGATATAGAGAAGGAACTTACTTTTCTCTACATCTCTCCTCATGGGCACCCCTGCGCCTGCACGAGAAGCTCATCTTTGGCTTCTGCCTGTCAAATATTTCAGTGTTGGCATGGAGTATGAACCTAACCCATGCTTAGAAAAAACTTCCAGCATATGCATTTTTGAGAAACAGATTCTTGAATATGCTGATAATATATCATTTCCACACAGGATAAAATTACAGCCACCAATTTTTTAAACACTTTGTGGAGGCAAACACCTTCAACCATTCTTACATTCTCTTGTTACATCTATCCCAATAATACCGTCAGAGGTATTATTCAGCCACTACCAATTTGTTTAGAGTGAACACTAGGAATAGACACAGAAGCTGTGCTGTTCCTACGCTGCTATAGATCATGCAGAATAGCGAATGGCAATGAAAACCAAATATTGCGAATTTTATTCCTAGCTTCACATTTTTACAATAGACATATTTGCATCTACTGCAAATTAACTCAAGAGAAACATAGCTGGCGGAATTCCATCCCCAAAAGTCAGAGGATGAAACCTTGGAAATTAATGCAAAATAATCATACATTTATACTGTAAATTACTGCTTAGAGACACAGACATGAAGAACTGGAATACACTGAGATATATAGTAACAGTTCAAACAATTTTTATTGACGTCTACACAAATAGAAGAATCCTACAGTCTTATTTTAGTTTGAAAGGGGCCTCCGAGGTCATTTAGTCCACCCCTTGCTCCAAGTATGTCTAAATACATCTCAAGGTACTCAGCCCTGTATCAGTACTGAACACTTCCATAGGGACAGATTCCACAACCTCCCTGGGCAACCTGTATCAGTATTGAACTACCATCATGGTAGACTTGCTTTCCTGAAGTCTAAGATGAACTTCCCATGTTGCAGCTTGGCAACAACACAAAGAACACTTCTACAGAAATGGGGTACTTTTCCTTCTTGCACAAAATTGGGTGCATGGCATAGAGATGCAGAGTACCTGTTTGACTTTTAGTAAAGCCTTTCTGAATTACATTCTTGGCAGAAAACTAGAGAATAAGGCCTTGGTAAACCCACATGGCAGAACTGGTTAGAAAATATCAGAGTAGTGGTAATGGTTCTGTCAAAACAATGAGATTTAGTTACATAGTGAGATTTCCCATGGACCTATACTGATTCAGTGCTTTCATTTTCTTCATCTACAAGACAGACTAATTAATATTTTTATTGAATTTGCAGATGAAATAAGTTGGGAGGGGTTCAGAGAATACCTACTGCAAAACTAGAAATCAACATCGTCTTGTTGTGAAATAGAGTAAAAAGACTGTTTTGACCCAATTTGATGCATGTTTTTTCCAAAGCCTAAATTATGTGAAATTTTGAGTATTACAATTTAAGAAATATTTTGATGCACTGGAAATAATCCATCTGCTGGAGGCATTGGTTGTATTGAACAAGTCTAATTTGATGTCTAAGTGCTTTCTCAGCTGGAAAAAGACAGGTCAATACTGCCTCTGCGTAAGGGCCGACATTTGTATTATTTTTACCATTCCATCTACTGTAACTTTAATCACAGTTGAGACTCTCCCTGTACTAGATCTGTGTAAACACAGCTGAAAAGATCATCATTGTTACAAAACATTTATAAAATAATTATATTTTGATAGACTAGATCATTTTAACATCAGAATCGTTCATAACATAAGAAGTGTTTAAGGGTACATGACAGTGCTAAATAAAACTTTAACATAAAAATGCTAAAGTTAAGACTAGAAGAATTATTGCATTGGGATCAGATCAAAGGCTTTCTGATATTAACTTTCACTAATATGTCTTCTTAGATTTTCTAAGGAATTTCAGCAATTTTACTCTGCAACTGTTGAAAACATTACTGTGTTCTGGGGCTTTCTGGTTTGAACCTAAAATTTATACCAAATTTGTGTGTGGAACCCGGGGCACCATCTTGTGACTGTCTTATGCTGATCTCAGCACTCTGGGCTGGAAGATATGATCTTAGTAACTTCTGATCTCATGTTCCTACCCCTTTGGCTTGCACCATTGCCTCTGGGACTGAGCAGGTAGCTGAATCAATTTTTGGAGTAGTCATTTTTTCTGGATGACCTGTACTTTGGATTTATGTTACCTTAAACTGCTCACAAACTTCTGTGCAGCATTCTTAGTCACTTTAAATATGCCATATATTTAGCAAACCACGCTAGTTCCATCTCTGTCTGAGGCAAGTCGCTAAACTTGGGAGAATGCTGGATCAATACTCTCTTAGCTTGTGACTTCTATAGAAAGACTTATGGTGACAGACATTTTGGTGGGTATTAACGTGTCCACTATGGTCAATCTTGATCATATACTCTCTCTCTCTCTACATATATATATGTATTTTCCTAGCAGAAGGATCATCATTTAATAATTTATTTAAGAAAGTTGAAATTAGTTGTTTATCTGCAGTAATATTCAAGTTCTTGTTTATGTTGCATAACACCATTTAGTCTGGAATCTTTCATGGTTCCTCTAGACATTTACTAGTGAATTAAATAATTTACTACACATCAGTTTTCACTTATTTTCCAGTTTCTCATGTTTTGGTTTTTTTTAATTTATATTAAGGGAAAGAAAAGTGCTGAACAGTTGTTTGTATATAATGAGCAGCAGCAGAATCTCAAGAGTAATTCTATTCCTTTAGGCTCTTCAACTCAGTGGTGCAGACCAAAGGAAAAATGAAAGCATACGAACTTTTTTACGTTTATCTGAACTCAGTCAAAGTTTTCTCCTCCTATATTGCTCTTGGTTACTTGTATGACTTAGATTTATATATTCAAGGGCTTTTGTCCTTGTTTCATTTTACACAGTGTGATGCAACTGACTTCCATTTCTTACATACAGAGCTTTGCAAGGCTGCCTAAGAATCTGCAGCTCTGTATGTGCAATCAAGTACCCTGAACCCACTGGGCAAGGCAGTAATGTGAAATATCTTGACATTTTAAAAGAAAATGATGCCGTCATCCATGGAAGCAGAAGAGCTTCTGTAAAGAAAGAGACTATAAACCAAACATCTCTCATGCCAACAACAACAAAAAATCTGGAAAGACAAATAAAACCACCAAATCAGAAGCTTGTTGAGAAATGGCACTGAAGAAGTAAGAAGGTCCTAAGCTCCTAAGCTGTTTATCAAACCTCAGCAGCCTTTTTGCAAACAATGATTAAGGCAGAAGCTCATCAAATCTGCATTATTCTGTAAATTTCTAGCATTCATTTGTGTACATTACAAAAAAATCTCTCCAAGCTTTATTTTCCTCTCATTTTGCAGCTTGATCTTTATTCCCTCCATGCTGAAGGGAGAAACTATTTGCACTTTCATCTTGCAGACATTTCCATTCTACCATGATTTATACCTGAGAGCTTAGAAAACTGGAGCAGTGCTGGGATATGCTTTCCAATATTTTTCAGTGGTTTAATAACTATGAAAGTCACCGGATTATAACAGAAAAGAGTGTATTCTCCTTCCCCATGAAATATGAAGAACCACTCTTTTCAAATAATAGTAAAAAATGTTATGTTAATTGATTTAAAGAGTCAGACAGCACCTTTCCCTGCCCTCCTGTGGTAAGATACTGATAAACTGCGACAAACTGCAACCTTATTTCTGTGATATTTGTCCATTTTTCCTGTGCTTCTAAATTCCTTGTGGCTTTCTGGACTATTTTTTCCTTCAGTATCTCTCTTTTACCTAGTCTTCTCAAAGACTGCAAGATCTGGGAAGATATTTTAAACACAGTCTATATTTTGTAGGATGGAATGGGAAGCAATGAGTTTACACTAATGTAAGGCAGTTCGCAGGAAGGAAAAAATGACTGACTAAAAAACCTCCCGATAACAGTTAAATGGAGGACATTAGAGATGTTCATTGTCTGTGAAAACCAGAATTTCTATTCCGCTTCTGTTTCCACAGGAGAAGTCTTTGGAACTGTAATATAAATCAGTTGGGGGTTTTCTGTTTTGTTTTATTGCTTGTTTGTTGTTGGTTTTTTTAACGTAAGTAAGGCAAAGCAGTCTCTCTGACATTTTTCTCACCCTTTGTGGTATAAACAATCAGCATGAATCATAAAAAATTGCTACTTTAATCCTCTGTTTTATAACTACATTGGTATGGATGCACTATTAACTCAAAGTGAGTAGACATCTAGTGGTGATGAAGGTTTGCATTCTTACTCTGAAAAGTATGATTAAGCTCCTCAAAAAACAGACTGTTGTGACGGATTACTGTGGAGCACAGGCAACACAACATTTCATATTTTGCATGGGACCTCTTACTAGAGCAACAGAATTTGCAAAGTCACATCACATGAGGACTACCAGTCCTCAGTTATCAGCTAATGAAATCAAATTAAAGCACAAGACAAAAATTGTGGGAGTCAGCTCTGACTAGCTAATACTTGTTTTTATACAAAGCTTTTAATACACAGAAGTTTGGGGACCAAAATGAGTATAGTCCCTGTAGCACGCAGAATAGTTCCTCTTTTTTTAAGACTATAGGCAGTTAAAATGACAATATTTATTTTGCATTCTAGTACTAGACAATACATCATGTTACTGCTTAGTACACTCATTCCTATTCTTTGTTTTGACAACGTGGATCAGCTTGTTACAGTCTGTGGAAATCTGTATGAAATGTTTGAAAGCTCTGTATTTTTCTTGTCCTTGGATAGTGGAGCTACACTGATCTGTATCAGCTGAAGACCTGGCTCCATGAAGTAGAAATAGTAGATCAGCGTTTTCAAACCCTCTTTGCCAGCTAAATTACTTCTCTGTTCCCAGGCTCCTGGGAGACCTGCAAGTTCAGTCCCAGCTGTGGCATGAGCCGATGCACAATGTGTGTGCAGTATAATCTCGGCTCAGGTTTTGTGCACTACAGACTGATTATAAGCTCTAAAACTGGTGCTTTACTGTGCACATAAAAATGGGAGTTGACTTGACTCTTCCTGGATTTGATTTGCCTTTGCAGTGTCAACATGCACTGAAGAAGGAGTTCAGATGCAGGTGGTTGCCTCTGCTGGACCCATTTCTTTTCCAGGAAGGCTTCTGGAAGTGATGTGGGAAGATGCTGTAGGCTGGATGGGTTATCTGGGGAAAAGCAGCCCACACCTAACCATCACAGCCTCTACCCCGCTCCTGTAAACAGGATCTGTGGGGGTTCACAAGTTGGCAGGAAAGGTGCTGCAGCAATTTTAGGGATGATAGCGAAGGGAAGGTAAGAAGTGCTCCTAAATCAAGGCACCTAACCTCTAACACCATGCTTGGGAGCACCTGTGCTACCAGAGGAGCCTGGGGACTAGATCAGATTACCAGTCACGGTTTAACATTTTTAAATGGTAGTCCTGATGGGCTATGACTCGTGAATAATCAAGTAGGAAATATTGTTTCTGTTCTCCCTTTCGTTTTAGGGCTGTATTCTCAGACCTGTGTGGATACAGCACCTGCTTTTCTCTCAGAAAAGCACACACTATGAAAAGTTTTCAGTATTTTACAAATCTAATAGTGCTGACAGCAGTTGATCAGCGTATTCTCAATGGACTGCAGGCAAACCCTTTTCTATTTGCGAACGGCATATTAACACAGAAACATTCAAATGTTAATTACTTCAAATTTAGATGATACAGATGTGAATTCTTTGCTGTCTCCTGAACTCCTCACCATGTTTGCCTGAATAGACTACTAAACAATCCAACTGTTCCCAATCTAATTATATCCCTGACAAAAAAGGCAAAAAAATTGAGGAGAGAAGAAGATCTCACCATGGGTTGGCAGCAGGGAGCATACGTGTACAAGCACTTATATATAAAAAAAAGAAATTTTTAAAACTTATTAAAACTTTTAACTTCTTTGCTGGGTTAAATAATTCTGAAGTTTTAATTTATTAAAAATTAAAATAATTACTTTCCAAAATAACCAGAAGAATCTTGAAGCAAGTGTATATTTGGATTTAGCCGTCACTTTGGCCTGCATGTTCATGCCTGTTGTCTGAAACTAGAATTTTATTTGTAAAAAGGCAAGGCTGTTAACACTGGCTTCAACAGCAGCTAACTGGGAAGTGCTAGGAGCATGGCATGAAGCTAGATACCCAAGAACATGACATTTATCCAGCTCATCTCTCCAAAATTCTCTGGTAGTAATGTGAAGCTGTATTTGCGTGGTCTATAGTCATGTCTTCATATTGCTTATATGATCCTCATAATGGAGTAGCTTGAATGGAGCACAATCCATGTGCAGAGTTGGTGGACCTACACGCGTTTAATTATATAGCACTACTACTTTGGACTTTTACTGGCTTGTCGTCTGTGTTCAGCTATGGGTATTAACATATTTCTGTGTTTGGCATCCCTGTACTTACTTTCAGTAACTACACAGTTGTGTTGACAAAGTATGAGAGGAAAGAAGTAGGCTTTTTGCCCACTAGCACCAATGCTACTAAATGCAAGAATGAAGACAGAAAAAATAATGAGCAATGGTAAACTTGACCAAACCACTCACTGAGCTCGGGAATCTCAAATAAGCAGTTTTATTTTGGAGTGCTCCCTCCATCTCTGACCTCAACAGACAGAAATGTTCTTTTCGTAGGAGAGAGTTTGCTCTTTTGTGTCACAGAAAACAGCAGCCTGAAGGACTGCGTAGGTGTTCTGACATTTGAGTCACGATGCTTGTTGCATGCACTTGATTTTCATCAATATATTTCTCTCAGCCAAGCTTACATTTTCTCAGTACCTTTGTCAGCAATTATTTACATGCATTAAAGAGAAGTGGGGACCAGGTGCATTTTTAAGGAAAGTTTAATACTAAGACCCTCTAAAAAATTTCTATCAAACTTGTCCCTCAGACAATATAGGGTAAGGAATAAGTAATATTTCTGTAATGCTGATTCATCCTCTCTTCCTCAGTTATTAAGGGGCACTTGTAATTTTTCTGTGTCAAGAGCTGCAGTGACGTTCAAGCAGGATAAACATTTTGTACTACACCCTTCTCCAGATTTTTTAATTGCCATGGTAATGTTTGTGATGTAACCTAGATTGAACAGAGACCCTGAGACGTCAAGAATAATGGATTACATTACACATCACAGAAACTTTGGAGCTACTCTTTGCTTCCTTTGCCTACACTTGGAAAGGAGGAGGTAAGACAGTATAGTTAGAGAGACTGCCTGGGATGAGTAATGGCAATTTGCTAACTGGTTCTCAGAAGCTGGCTCTAACTATGTCCATTTGTAGAGGACGGAGTGGAAATTTCTGTTGCTGTTACTCACAAAAATAGAACAGAAGAATGCCAGCAGCAAGCTGGTGCTAGAGCTGTATGCTCTGATGACACAACGGGAGAGAAAGAGACAGCTTTGTGTTCAGCTTTTCCTTCTTCCATAAATTTCTCTTCTCTCCTTGAAAAAACCACCTGCTTTCCTTCCACTTTAGTTTGCTAAATATGCATGCTACGACAGCATTTCCATATGACCTACAAACATTTTAAGGAGAAAGGTTTAATAAAAAGTCAAATATGACTTAAAGTGGATTATCAAGAATAAAAGTAGAGTCAAATCTTTTGATATAATGCTGTCCTGGCGTTACTGGTACATCTGGTATAACAACCTGACCTTTCAACTTCTGTGTTTTGCAGCTAAGCTCGAGGCAAACAAACCAAGTCCAAAAGCTTTGATTCCCTTTTGTTTTTACAATGTTTATGGAGTGGGGCTACGGGGGCTCTATTTTTCCCTCTTAGCCTGTGGAATGTTTGGCAGCTCCCAGATTCCAGCATGGGCTCAGAGCTGGGATGCCCATCTGTGTCAGACTGGCAATGATAATCAGCACCTATAGACAGTTAACACTAATTCAGGGTTCAGTCCTCCGAATGGGAGTCTGCCGTGCAATACAATGGAATCAAGAATTGTTTGTAAATAAAGCAATAGAACACAGTTATTACTTCGCATGTTTGCACTAAATGTAACTGCACTTTAAGCTCTATGCTATATTTAATAATTGAACTGAGGAATCTTGGGAATTCATAAGATAGCTTGAAAAAAATACAACCTCCCCCTCTTGCTCTTCAGAAGAATATTTTTTTCACAATATGTGCTGAAGTGTTTTATTTGCTATACTGTAATCTGCTCATTTCAAATGCCCAATCCGTGCTTGTCTTTGCAAAGATGACTGTGTTTAAATCTAAATACAATCTCTTGTTAACTACAATGTACTGGGAAAAAAAGAAAAAAGCCTGCTATTACAATAGTGTCCCCATGGTAACAGAAAGGGTACTTCATGAGGCTCTTACCCACATTTATAATCTCTGCTTCTTTTCTGAGAAACAATATATCTCAAGCCCACTCTCAGGACAAAGCCCTGTACACTCAATGGCAAGCACAAGTGTCAGACCTTGGAGTACATATGGAACAGAAACACATTCCCACATTTAAGGTGGCTCTGCGCACAGATGCTCTGCCCAAGGTTCAGATGGCTCTTCTGTGCTCTTTCTCCATCAGCTTTTCTGCTGTGTAAGATTTGCATTCTTCCGGGACCACCTGTGTACATTTAGAATAAACTCTGCCTTTCTTTTAAAGCAAGGTACAGTTGCTGGGGAGAAAGAAAATGCTTCTTGAAAAGCATGTAAAATTAGTTGGTATGGAGAAACCACAGGAGTTTTTCAGACTTGCAAAATAGAGCACACATGGTACAATTTTAAAAAAACACATCAAAATGAGCAACCCTCCTCCTCAGAATTTCTCCTGAATTAAGATAAGCAAAGCAATGAGACTCCTCAACTCACACTCCAAACTGAACCTTAACCCAGATAAAATTCAAATGACACTTTCCTAGTTTTTATTTGAAAGAAAAAATTGAAGATACACAAAAGACCAAAAGTGAGCACCTGCTCCTATCCCAGCAGCACATAACGCTTTAGGAACAATTTAGCATTTTAACTCTAAATACCATTAACACTTTCACAGACTTTAGCAATAAGCGGAAGCATACTTGTCTGTTATACCCAGGTTTACTTCCTTACTTTTGCTTCTCTCCTTCTCCTGCACTTGAATAGTGCATGGGACAGGTGAATTCCATGCTTCAATACCCATGAAAAACACACTTGAAGATACCAATTTTTTCCAGATTTACATATAGGTCAAGCTCTAGAGTCACTAAATCTGAGTTGTATCTGTGGGTAAGCTCATAGCAAATCTTGTATTATATATATGCTGACTCAGGTGTCAAACACAAATCAGAATGGTAGCTAGTCTAGTGCTAACGGCATCTTTCCATCACTCACACCAGTGGATTTCCTTTCCTCCTCTCCCATTCCCTTCCCAGCTGCTGGATGCTATTTCTCACCAGTGACTTGCAGACCATCCTATTGCTGTTTCCGCTACATGAAACCAGGAGTTCACCATACTGGGCTTCAATATGGCTAAACCTCTGCATACCCTATCCCAGGGACCCTCTGCACCCAACAGCAGATGCTTGTTTCCATTTGTGGTAACGCTCTGATGTTTCTGTTCTGTCGCTCAGCCTGCCTCTTCTGCTTGTCGCTGTTACTACATGCAAACAGAGACTCATAGAATCATAGAATAGTTAGGGTTGGAAAGGATCATGTAGTTCCAAAGCCCCTGCCATGGGCAGGGACACCTCACA
>JANRGW010037425.1:10870-73668 GCA_024733675.1 Psilopsiagon aymara
AGCCCCATCATAGAAGGCCACCAGATTGGTCAGGCAGGATTTTCCCTTAGTGAAGCCATGCTGGCTGTCACCAAGCATGTGTTCTGAACAATTTCACATTTTCCTGATGGGACAAACTTAAAAACTGTCCATAGAGGAAAATGCTCTATAATCATATGCCATAAGAGTAATAACTTGAAGTTAGAGATAGTAGAGCATATCTGGCTAGCTCTAAGTACTCTGGCACTGTTTTACACCACAGCCCAAGTAATAGGGAAAATAGCATTACACATGTATATGTAGACCAGCCTGGATGGATGCATTTCAAGGGAAGATGATGTGAGTAGATACTGCTTTGAAATAAATCTTCCATATCTTGAACTTCAAACATTACACTCTAAGTAAACATTTCTGAAGACAGGTCATGTTTTGAAGGTGAGAAGCTGCACACAATTGAAGTAATAGTAAGATGAGGTCTTGGCTGTCACAGAGCACTATCTGCTAAAGAGAGGTAGCTTGAACTGGAATGTTTGGTTTATCCAGCGCTACTTCTAGTGTGGCACACCCTTTAATTTGTAGAAAAAGCTCTAGAAAGTATGTCCAGACAGAGGAATCACTAATGCAGGTCATAGTTCTAAAACAAGAAAAACAGAGCAAGAGTGCAGAGTCAGACCTTAATCCTATCTGTCTCTTGCAGGAAACTTCACTGGATTAACAGTGGCACTCTCCTACAAATATTTCTAAATTTATTTCTATAACTGAGACAATATCTACAAAAGTCCTCTGCCTCAACACTTTGTACGGATGATTCAACTCTGTCACTCTTCAGCTGCATTCTCTTTTTCAGCTCTACATTCCAGTGCGAGTAGTTGTTCAGCTCTGCTGCACTGTTCACATGATGTGAAGAGGCTGATTTTTTAATGCAAGTAGGTAACAGAGGAGCTGTCACTGCATCTGGGATTGGTACTGCCACTCTGTCCTCCAAGATGATGGGAAGTGCTTAGGACAGCAGGCTGTGTTGGGAATATGCCAGGACTGTGCTGCATTGTTCCTGGCTAGAGATTTAGGGAACTTCAATAAACTTCATTCACTGTATCACAAATGAAAGCTAGGCCATGGGGAGAGTGAGGAAGGGAGTCTCCCTACAGGGAAACTGTTTCCCAAACAACTCAGTTTGTCCCAGAATAGCCATTAATTGCCTTGCTCCTCACTGAATTTACAGTCCAAAGTCAGCCTTCTTAACAAATAAAACCAGCTAGCAGCAGCAATCTGTGCCAGTCTGTGTTATCTCCAGCCACAAAACTCTGCTTTCCCAGTCAGGAGCAATTCTAAATAGCAGTTCTTTATTTCAAAGACCTTCAGCATGTAGCAAGTATGAAGAGCAATTCATACAGCATTCATCACAAATCTAATACACCTAACAGCTCAAGAGAAAAGAAGTTTTCTTTTCAAATTTCACTGTAATCAACTACTCACATTTTGGTCTGCAGTAAGATTTTAACTCTCTGATCAAAAAAAAAACGCTACCAGAAGTTAAGTCAAAGATCAAGCAGCACACAAAGGAAGCAAGACATTTTCAGGCAGGCTGGATTTCAGAGATTTAACTGCAAAACTCACCTTAATGCTACAGGTGATACTTAGCTAAATCCTGAGGACAACTGCAGTATCTTATCCCTAAAGGTCTGAAAGAGCCAGAATCTAATTTGGAAGGTGAGAAAGTCACCCAGTCAAGTATCATACTAGCAGTGAAAGTGCCTCAGGGCCGAATTTGGCTTCGAAGTGGAATGCGGAAGAGATGAAGGGGTAATGACCTAAATGCTTCCATTATACACCAAATATAAATGTGTGTTTGTTTGAAATGGTTTTGAGAAAAATGCACTGAAACAGTGAAAATTTATGTTACCTACTTTTGACTTTTTATTGAATCATTTTGTGCTTTTTGCATCTATTTTCAAGAAATTGGAAAAATTCTGTGGCCTGTTCCTGGTGTTGAGTCTCACGTGGATTAGTGGGAGGTGCCCTTGCCCATGGCAGGGGGGCTGGAACTGGATGATCTTAAGGTCCTTTCCAACCCTAACTATTCTATGCTAGATCATGAATATTATTATTTATGCATTGGTAATGTCTGTTTATACAATTTCTGCATAATTGGAAATATGTGCTGTATGCTGAGTCAAAACATTTTACTGTGATGAAAAGGTGTACTGCTAACTTCTGGAGAAGTGAAGGGTAATTGAACTAACCCATTCCTTTTGTGCTGAAAGGCAAGTCAGGTGGGGAAGAGGCATCAGGAGTTCAAATCTTTCTTCTCACAAATCCTGTACACTGCTTTTTTCTTCACCTTTATGTTGCTTAAAAAACCTGTTTCACATTGCCTACTCCCCATGTAGCTTTTTATTTCCTTGCAAAAAAACCCCAAACAGTCCTTAATTCCATCCAAATTTGCATTTTAATTAATCCTGCCTTTTCGAAGGTGTGATGTAGGTGATGCCTTAGGCTTCAGAGGTAATGAATATGCACCCATTACAGGGCAGCATGACTCTGTACCCTTTACTATGTTCTTCAACATCAAGATTCAAGGCAGCTACAGCCCTCACCTATGGATGATGAGAGGCAGTCTTCAGCTAGCAGCTGCAGTTTCATTTCATGGCAGAAGCATCAGGCTGGCTTTCCTAAGTAACTTCAATCCTCACCCCTAAGACAGCAAAAATTCTTTTTTGCCTGAACCACTAAGAAGCCTTGAGCTGCCTTTAATACGAAAGTTTAGCATTAACCTTGGTACATGAGGAGAGTGTAATTGGCAATAGTCCCCCATGTTGACTTAGTTTCATGAAGAATGTAAGGTCACCGTGGTGTTTTCAGTTGGGCTTCTGGTGGGTGAAGTTGAACCTCTTGCTGCTCCGGCCTCTCCTGGAGGTTGGCCACACTGTGCGCAGGAGTTAAGAAGTCCATCCCCTTCACTATTCTCCAGAAGTTTCAAGGAGCTCAGATTCATGTTGTCATTGTGGCTGCCTAAAGCATGGCCATAGCATCAATCTTCTGTAAACTGGCCATTTTAAGAGTGCTTAGCTTATCCTCCAGCCTGTTGTCTCAGTACTAATCATAAAAGAATTCAGGCTTTTTCACTTCATACTGTTTAGTGAGCTCAGGGCATGACCATAAAAAAGGAACAGGAAGAAAACCGAAAGCTGAGTGAAGCAAAAATTTATCGTAACAGGGTTTTAAAGGATGTGGGGGAATAAAAGTTATTAGGTACTAGTAATCTGGCACTGTGGATCAGAAGATGTTGAGAATGTTTAATGAGCAAGTGCTGAGACAATGAAGTAAGAGCAAATGAACTGATTAACCTGCTGGTTTCAGCAGAATGACATTCAAGTAAACAAAAGTGAAAATCAGTATGGGGGTGCCTTATGTGTCTCTCAGTGGCTGCCAGCCCGTTAACTTCAGCCTACAATTATTAACTTCAGTCTTGCTACAAGGTACCAATCAGGAACCTAGCAATATTTCTATGACAAGGGAAGTCTTAAAATGCTTTTGCAGACTCTTCTATTAAGGTTCATAGTAACTGAAGCCCAGTTCAAAGAAGGATTACTTTTTCTGTAAGTTAGGTGAGATGCAACCACATACGAATCTGGATTTGAAGTTCATAAATTACAGCTAACAGATTTTATTCAGGACACTACTATATGCAAGTCTTTCGGGAAGTATATTTTTCTTGCTAGCTGCTGCACATCAGTGCATCCCAGTATATAGGCATGCAGGCTGATTTTACTTTTCTGCTTGCTTTTTTCTGCATAGCGTGGATAATAAATGTGCTAACATCCTTTTGAGAGTCAGCAGATAACATTCCTTACAAAGTTTCTAATGTCCAGGCTAAAGCCCTTCACAAGGCATTGTCAAATTTCCATCTCTTCTTTTGAATGTTCTGTTGAACACAAGGGTGAGGGAAGGATTATGTGAACATCTGATCCTGTGTTTCCAGAGATGATCTGGAAACTCATAGACTGTTTCCAGTCTGATAGACTGTTTATACAGTAAAGACAGACAAAACCAGAGATGGGAACTGGAATAATAGAGACAGTACAATTCCCCTCAAGAACTTCCAGAAATTGTTACCTCTACCTTCAAAAATGGACGAAGGACCATTCAAGTCTTCCTGATGTCACTACTTTTCCTTCATCAATCACACTGCCATGGAATAATGTGCTGAGTTGCCCAGTGTCAATTTGTCATCTGCCCTCACAGGTCATGACTACAGTTATGAATCAAGTAGCCTCTCACCCACCTTGCACTGCATGACTGAAACCTAACTCTTCACTACCTGCACTACTTGGACAGTACTACCTGAACAGCAAGTAACCTAAAGTAGCTGGTATGGGAAAAACCCACACCAATCCTAACAACACGGTATAATTTATGGTCTTGTTCTCTGGCTGATTTCCCCAGCATCTCAGAATACATTGTTAAGTCCTTTTTCTTTGCTCCTTTATAAAAGAAAGCATTTGTAATAGGAATTCCCTTGCTTTTGTGTGTAACACTTTTTCTGTAGGTGTTTACAAAATATTGCACAGTGACAAAAAATGAGTAAGTCCTGTGCAACCCTGATAAAAAATAGTGTTGATACAGTTTGCTGTAAAGCTTTCAAAACAGCATCAAAAAAACTCTCCTAGCCTGAAGGAAACCCTGCAGGATGTCTCCTTTCCCACTTTTCACCAGCTTCCCTTGGGACCACAGAGAAGCACAATTCTTCTAGAATCAGAATCTTTCCTCTAGTGATGGGTGAGTCAATCCAATAATGACTAAAATGCTGGAAGCTATTTGATCCAACAAACACCACTATAAAGAACCACACCATTATAACCAAGTTTCTGCATGTAGCAGAGTTGTTACAGCTGAGGAGCAATGATGGGATTTATGATTCAAACACCAGTGGAACTTTAAATATAGTGCTCCAAGTGGGAGCTATTTTGTTCAAAATCACTCTTTCAGACTCTAAATGCTTACGGTAACAGAAAGAAACACCAGAAGAACAGCATGGGCCATCTTTTTGTTCTTGTCTGCTTTTGAGTCAGTGCTCTCAGGCTACCCTCTCTGCACTAGTTTTGAGTGAAAGATCACACTTAGGAATAGCTCAGCTTTCAGAATAGGACTGCAGCTTCCTGCAGGCAAACCTGCGATGGCTCTGCCATGTGCCCAGCTGCCTGCAGTGGCAAGCACAGATTCATTCTGCCAGCAGCACAGCTGGATTAAAAGTCTGCTGTTCCTCTCAGCTCTGCTAGTTCAACTCAGCGATGGCTCTCTAGCCTGGTTCTGTGATGTGTGCTGGTTGAGAGCAGAGTTCCTTTCTGATACTCCTAAAATAGTTCATCTGACTATAATGTGGGCTCAGGGATTCAAAATACATCTCCATGGTATATCACTAGCTCAAGCATCAGCACCACTCCATTTTTTTAGTACAATCTTTTCCTGCTACTGAAAAGGGAATTTCTGAAACCTCACTAATCTAATGCTGCGGCTATTCATGTGTAGAAAGAGATCACACTGGGAGTAGAATGTGAGTTTAACTCAGAATTTAACCATGCAGGAGTATGTGCCATTCAGCTAATGAGGTCTAGACATATGAGCACCTCTGATAGCTGCTGCTGCACAGGTGACTGAAACTTGCTATGACACTTCTTTAGATTGTTAATGAAGCTTTGGTGTTTGGGAGAGGGATTTTGCATTCAGTTTGGAGAATGTATAATACTGACAGTATACATAGTACATTCCATTAGCTTCACACAACCTAGGTGGATACTGATAAAGTACCTCCATAGAATAAGGTCGCCGATGTTTTCCTGTGTCTGAAAAGTTTAGAATTATACTCTTTAATTAAACTCCAGCATTAAGATGAGATCAAATTGTCACAGGAGGCAAAGGGGAATGCCTTCAAACAGGAACTGTTGCAAGCAGAATAATAATGCTCTGCCCTGACAAGTTTTCTGGTAAAGCTGATAAAACCCCTTTTGTACAGTTCCACTGATGTAAGTGGTACTACTTGCCTGTTAAGAAGCTACTCAATATGACCTCAACACACATCATCTGTGCTTAGTCACGCTTTGTTGAATATTTTCCCTCCTACCTACCTGCATATGCCTGGTGTGTAAGGTTTATTAGTGAGAGGGCTGCTCTTAACAAAAGTGGAACAGGCAAGCCCTACTGTAATCTGCTTTGCCTTTTAAGACTCCTTATTAAATGAACCCCAGGGAAAAGTCTGGCAGAAGCATACCCTCAGGAAAGAGTCTGACTGACTGTGGTAATACAAGATAAATTAAAAAGCACATGTGAAGACTTCTGTTGCAGCAAGTTAGAGGCAAGGATTCCCTTCGCTTTGAATAGTACCTTAGGACAACTGGCTACTTCGTAACAGTCAAATATATTCACAGGTGTTGTTTTATCTGTATGGTACTAAGCTGTGGTTTGTTTTCTTCTTCTTCCCCTTCTCCTTCCTCCCAGGATGAAAAGAATCAAGTATTAACAACAAACGTCTGGCTACAAATGGTAAGTTTTGAAATAGTTATTTTCCCCCCTTTGGTCATTCAGTTTAATCTGGTGAGAGGTTTGAATTTTAGGAAACTTTCAAGCTTGCTCTGTATCTTGCTACATAGTGTACAAAGCTAAGCTGAATGGGAAACTGTAAGGCTGAGATTTAGCTCTTGATGTTTCAGGTATTTCTAAAAACTCTGAAGAATTTGAGTCACTACACTAAGTAAGTTACTATCTCATTTTAGTTGATTTAGGTATGCTAAGCTCTTGATTGGCATAAGATAATGGGGTCCTGAAAGTCCCACGTACAGTAACTGTAGGTGAAAGTGCCTGATGGCTCATTTCAACAATCTCTGCCATCCTACTTGCTTTGCTGTCTGCCTCAAGATACTGCAAAAGGCTTTTAATGTAAATGGCCATGCTGTTCCCATGTTGTTCAAAATGTTGTTGTTCAAACATAGGTTGTCATCAGAAGTTAACTGTGAACATGAGGGGTTTTTTTATGTTTCTTCTCCAAATTCTGTTATCTCAGCTTCATGACAAAAATGGGTACAGGAACATCAGTTTTCTAATGGGCAGCTGGGAAAAAGCTATACTTTTTCCTGGTTTCCCAGTTTGGTTTGCCCACATAGGGTGTTCGTTCTTCAAACAGTAGCTTTATTTACCTTTTGCTGCAATACTTCGTTGCTATAGTTGCCACAGAATTTCACATTCTCTCTTATTAACAATAACTATTGTCACCACTAGATCCCACAGCAGAGAACTTTGTTCCTATTAACTCATGGCTGGCATTGCTGGACAGAAGTTTTACTCATGTTTGTAATAAAAGGAGCAGATAACAGAATATTCAAGAACTTTGTGAGAGTATTTTGAATTTCTTTTCTCTGAAAGGTTAACTAGCGAGCCAGCTCCTCCTGAGCAAAGGAGGCTACACAGATTTATTCCAAGTTGGCTGCTTATCTTTTTGCATTAGTTTAAATATGCTTCTCACCGTGCTGACTACTGTGGGCTTCTAATGTTTCCACAAAACACTTCTACTGTAAGTCTGTGCTTTATAAAGATGGGGTGGTACAGGCAGCTTTCTCCATACTACAGCAGCTAGGATGAGCATTTGCCATTAGTTGAATTCCTATCTCTGCTACAGAAATTCAACTGTTTGGATTAAGTAAAGGTTTACAGAAAGTTTTATTATTCAAAATAATCATGTCGCTACCACAGAAATTTTACACCTTTCAGTTTCTTTACCCAGCTCATTCAGTTTAAATGTATTCTTTTATAGAGCACCTCTCTCGCACTGTGGTGGGAAACAAATGAAAGAGTATTTTGAAGACCTAGAAAGGATAGCATGGCTGTTCCATTTATTCACAAAGAAAATTTAACATGGAAGAAGCATTCACTCCAGGTTATTTTACAGACTTGTACAGCAAGATTAAAATTTGTCAAATATAATATGGTTTTGGCTTTGAGCTACAATTACAACAGTTGCTATTATTTCTCACCAGGAAAACAGACAACAATTCATACTCAAGGAGCTATCAGTTATTTTCCTTCTCTTTTATCCCACAGCATCCTTATCCTTTTTGAGATTGTTTTCCTTTTTTCCCTAAGGAAATTCCTGGTTCTTTTATATATTCTGTATTTCATTTGATTTATTCACTGTAACACATACTGTATGTGTAGCATGTTTAGACTGCAATGAAAGATCACTTGAGGACTATAAAGAATAGGGCTACTCTTCATGACCTGTGTACACATTAAAAATAAAAAAGCAGTGTGTTTGCATATTAACTTTCTAATAATGGGATACTACACACATCAAAGCATGCTTAAGGCAAACATATGTCATTTTCTTAAGCTAAATGCTCTGAATTTTTTCCCCCCTAAATTTCCCACTTTACTCTCTTTCTTGATCTGTATGTGTGTATAACCAGTGATGTATCCTAAATATAATTTATTTAATTGCCTCTGAAATACCCGAGTACAAAAAATAATCTGGGAGAAAGAGGAATGCCAGTTTAGTATTTATACATGAAGATTCTTTGATCCTGAGCACTATCTCCATGGCAATACTGTTCAGTATCAAAATCTTTAAGTTACAGCAGAAGCCTTGCCCTGTCACACAGATTAATACTAACCCAACTGTCTTGAGTTGTTTGCTAGTTTAATCCACATCAGATGTACTTCAGCTACAGTGGAGATCTAGTCAAAATAAAATGAGGCAGCTCATGTCCAGCTGGATGGGTAAGCACTCTGTACACACAGCTAAACCAAGCAACTGTACAATCTGCTTAACATTGCCTGTAATATAGACTTCAATACTAAATTTTCTATCACCATTTGGACTCTTCTTAAATCATTCAGTGTCACCCTATTCTACTACCTATTGGCCATGGTAACTCCTAAAAGAAGTTAGAATAAGAAATTATTGGCTGCATCACTATAAGTTATTGTAATGCAGTTCAGATGGAAATGAAGGGAGGAGCCAAGCAGCAGCTTTGTGGCAGCTACCTGCAGCTTGCCAGCCCCAGCCCTGCCACTGCTGCTCACAGCAACTGGTTCTGTCAGCTCCTGGAAGTGAAAAGGAGTTGCCTAAAGCCAACAAGAGCCCACAGGTTTAAATGCCTCAAAACTACATATTGTATTTTTTTGCATTGCTGGACTTTGTAAAAAAGAGAGTTCTCATGAGGATCTCAGTACTTGTACATTCCACAAAGGGACTCTGGTGATAGGACAAGGGGGAATGGGTTTGAACTTGAACAGGAAAAGCTCAGTTATAAGGAAAAAGTTCTTTACCGTAAGGGTGGTGAGGCACTGGAACGGGTTGCCCAAAGAAGTGGTAGATGCTCTATCCCTGGAAGCATTCAAGGCCAGGTTGGACAGAGCCTGGAGGGCCTGGTCTGGTGTGGGGTGTCCCTGCCCATGGCACGGGGTCTGGAGCTGAATGATCTTAAGGTCCTCTCCAACCCATCTCCAAACTATTCTATGAAGTGGTAAAACATACAGTGATATTTGTGTACCAGGAAGCTCATGTGACACAATTCACTACAAATTGATGTAAAATTAAAAAAAGAAGAATTCGAGAAGCTGTTAATCCACTTACAGAAACTGTGTAGAGACAAGCATGGGCAATACACATGGTTTAATAAGAGAACTGTGAATGGCGCAGGCAGTGAAAACAAACTCTATGAACAGAGCCAAACAGATATTCTGGTTTAAGATTTCTTTAAAAAACTGTTATTTGCAAAGGGAAAAAGCAACAGATAATTTGTCCAGGTGACAAGGTGCTATTCATAGCAAAAAATGAATGAGAAAAACATGGAAGCACAGACCAAGAAATTGTGTAGCAAAAGCTTGACAGAAGATTTGTGCTGAATGCTCCTAGATGGGTTGCATGCATCAAAACAGTCATTTATGAACACTGTTCTAGAGGTGCAAGAATGAATTTGAATACCTGCAGTATGTGGCTAACACGGGACTTTGGTATATCAAACTGAAACTTCCCTGTGACAGTAATGCAAGGAATTCTAGAGAACAACCTGATGTGAATACCCCATGAGAATCATCAATAATATTACCTCCATAATACCCATTAGGATTTTTTTCTGAGCATAATATCTGTCAAAGATTTTGACAAGGGCCACTGGACTGTTGAAGAACTAAGTATTGTACATTTACTCATCCATTTCAAAGTTTATGTTTAAAAGACTAACATTTGGAATTGCAACAGCACAGTAGTTCTGGAGAAGTTTTCACTGTAAGTTATGTGATACCTACAGCTATATGAAGTTGACGTAAATGATATAATATGGAGATAGAGGCACAGTATAATGAAGTATGGTACAAGAAAAAAATAGATTTTGTGAAACAAAATGAACTTTTTTTCTTATTTATACCTTTTGCACACAACAGTAACCATCCTTGTATCCTGACAAGTCATCCGCTTAGTAAGGGGTAAAGTGTGACCTCAATTTGAGGAAATCACAGTAGTTAATGCTAGCATTTCTCAAGAGAATATGAGTTTGGGGCAGTGCTTTTGTTTCTGACTGTGAAAGACCATATGACAGTATCTGAGATTCAGCAATGCTAAACACAGACTAAACCCCTGTTGGTTTGACTGTGACAGACTCCCTGCCTATACTGGCAGTCAAGGGCAAGTTTCAAGGTTGAAAGGAGCATGGAAAATCCTGAGAGGAGATGTCTTCAGTGCAGTAGGTGCCAGCCAGGAAGGAACCTTGTGGGACAGCGCAGTGCTGCTGAGCATCTGCCTCAGAGGTTGCCTAACTTCGGGCCACAAGAGCTGCTAAGACCTTCTATGTTAGTATTGACTGTTCTGCTATTGCAGTTGTTTTCCCTGTCAAAAGTGACTGTTAGCTGCTCTACCTCATGTCTGTAATACAGTTATTACAACCCAAGAATTTCCAAAAACAGAAAACAAAGTTTTCTATGAAGATAAACATAATTAAAGTTAATGTATGAATTATAAGAGAAAATCTATTCTATGCCATGCACTGGAGGCAGCATGAACAATAAACCACAACCACCCCAAATTTTTAACAGTTTGAATGTGCACTGCAGTATGAATTGAACATGAGGCCTTTGTGCTTTCCACTGGGCTCTCAATGGTCTAATTCACTCTTTCCAAAAATTTCACTGCCTGAAGGTATTAGTGTCTCTAACAAAAGAACACCTATTGTTTCAGGCTATCCAGTCCCTAGAGAACTACAGTAAACCAGTGGATGAGGTGACCTAACTTACTTTTTCTGTGCATGTCTTAGTACTGGACAGACCATTATCTACAGTGGAATGTGTCTGAATACCCAGGAGTGAAGAATGTCCGTTTTTCTGATGGACTGATTTGGAAGCCAGATATTCTTCTCTATAACAGGTACACATACTTTTTTCGTATTGGGAGTGAAAGAAGATCATAGAATTATAGAATCGCAGAACAGCCCAGGCTGGCAGGGACCTCAAAAGATAACTGATCCAAACTATCATGGGAAAAGGAGCCTAGCACCCTGTCCAGTTGCAAAGATAAGGCAACATGAATGACATAATCATCTCATCAAAATGCCTAGGTTTGGAACACTCTTCAAAACAACTGGAAAGTTTTGGAATACTGCAAATGACTGTCTGCACATACTTGTAAACAACAACATCCTCCCTACCACCAATTCTGGTTGGGTTTTGTCAGATTAAATGCTCCATCCCTGGCAGTGTTGAAGACCAGGTTGCACAGAGCCTTAGGTGACATGGTCTAGGGCAAGGCATCCCTGCCCAAGGACAGAGAGTTGGAACTGGATGATCTTAAGGTCCTTTCCAGCCCTACCATACAGATTCTATGATTGGAAAAATAAACTTTCCTGGATATGTTCAATGGTACAGGTAGTGACAATTTCCTCTTAAATACTTTGTTTGGTCTAAATGTTTACTGCTGAACTCAAATCTGACTTTTGGCTCTTGTCTGGTTTTAGGATGGGCTTCACTATAGGCAGCATGGGTAAATGCCAGAAATTATGTACACATTTTTCCATGCTCAGTTTTGTGTCAAGCTTTCTTCCCGCTACAAAAATAGCTAGGATATTCACTGCGCTCCTCTTTGAACTATCTGCTCTGAATTTGGCTCATTTCAGACAGACCACCATCAATCTGCTGCAGACCCTCTGGCTGACACTGAGAGATTCTTTGGTGCACCATTATATGGTAGTTCCCACTGTGGAATTTGTTTGGTTTAAAAAGATAAAACACTGACACCTTCCTACTCTTAACAGCTTGCCTTTTTTTTGCAGTTGTGGGCCTGTGTGCTGTTCCTCAGGTATCAGAAAGACCTTAAATCTGCTTTGTACATGTTGCACTGGCTATTTCTGTGGTAGTCAGGGTACATTGTTATTTTTTGCCCATGCAGATGACAAGAATCTTTTGGCTTCTTTCATCTTTTCTCTGCCATATGTCTATGAATGACATCCCTGCTGTGTTTATCAATCCGATTCCCCCTCCCCACTTCAGGAGCTTTTTGTTGCAACAAGACCTGGAGGATAGCTGTACCCAATATGTCAGCTGCAGTTACACTCCCTTTTGCCAGTATTAGGATCAATGTCACTGTCACAGATGCTGTTGAATTGTAACAATGTGGTAACAGCACCCAGAGTACTTCTCTCTAGGGCCTACATTACTGCTTTGCTTACAAGAACGCTGCAGTGCTTCTCTCAAAAGTACCATTAATACCAAACAATTTGAAGTAATCTCCACTAGAGTTCACCATACTTAACGGTAACTGTCTGTGAAGACTAATTCTTGTTCTTGTTTAAGCATGGTGATTAGCACTCACTCTCCATGCACCAGACTAAAAACCCTTTTAAATGCTCTGTACACAAAGTGGAGCAGCATACCACCTGGACAACTATCTCTGCAATATTAATCTTGCTTAATGTATTTTTCCATGCAAAATTGTTCCCTTGAGCATTTATTCCTAGCTACCTTGACTCCACAAATAGCAGTATTATTGGGAGAATCCAACAATTCAGGCATTCCTTTCCAATCTCCTGCTGAATTACATACAGTGTATGCCATAAAATTGGTACTCTACAACAGCATTCCAAAAGAATGAATTATGACAATATTCTTCCTCACATATATCACATACCTGAGACTGTCAGTATATCTGAGGATTTATGCTTCAATATTTAAGTAAGTATATCCAAAATGAAATGAGTAATATTAATACACACACGCTAACTGTAGCTGAGGCGCATTACAGAATGAGAGGGGTAACTTAACATAAACCACCAGTTTTCTTTTAATACCTGTTTTTGACTCTTGGGATTATTAACTATGGCATGGTCATGAAGGAATTATTCTACAATGATTCTATTTCTAACATATATATATAATCCAGAATCATATTCAGAGATTAGTCAGGGAGCAAAGCTATTTAAAACAAGATCTTATTTCTGTATGGAATAGCACTGTGACTGTTATGACATTCTTTTATAGTGACACTGTATTTCGAGATAGATGCTTTCAATTTCTATGCACTTCAGTAGGGACATGCATCTGCTGTTACAAAGGTATTAATGAACTATAAATTCACATTTTATTTTAATGAATGCATGTTTCACTGTGTTTTGAATCCTTACACATCATGCTGCAGCTGAGTACACAGAAACTTGTGGCAGCTTTATTAAATTTTACATCCAGTCTATAATGTAGAGAGCCGAGCCAGTTCATCTATAGTTTTTCTGAGGCAAAAAAATCTTGGTCTATGTACAAATTCCAGGACTGTGTTAGTGTCATGTATGGGCTCTCTTCTATTTCATTAGTTTTACTAGACTTATTAAATGTGTGCTCATTTCCGGTGGCATTTTTTTCCAAATATTAAGGCCACATAGTGTTTAGTACTTTACAGAATGACAAAAATTCTACTTTGTCATCTCAATGACAATATCTGCTTTCAAGTGGCTATACTCTGAAGAAGAGATGTAGCAGAAGTGGTTTTCTATCATTAAATTTGAGTCCAAATTTTCATCAAGCAAAGGCTTAGCTACTTGGTGTGTTCCTAATTGAAGCACTGCGTTTCACAACCAGTTAGAAGCAGTGTAGAAAAACACATATGCTTCTTTTTCAGAAAGAAGGATTTCATATTTGAGTCTTTGTACCTCTTGATATTCTTTGAAGAGTGTGTCTTAGGAAAGGCAAAGTCACATGGCATGAAACCTAGTTTCTTGATCATGTATGCATGCACACCTGGGTGAATACATGTGTTTGTATGGTCTTTCTTGCTGCCCCTTTCCCCAGTATCCTCTGAATCCATGTCCGCCGAATTTAGCAACGCAATCAGGAGAGATCTTAGCAGTAACAGTTTCTTACAAATGTCATGAAAACAGACAACGAAAACGAGGAGGGAGAACAATTAGTGCTCCGACTAGAAGAGAAGCTGCAACAGGAACTCAGAGAATCCAGCCATGTGCTGAAGCTGAAGAAGAGTGGCCTGCATTAGTTTGAGTGACTTAGAATCAAATTTCCTCTCAATGTGATAGAATTTATTTGTGCTATATACATGATTTTTAGACTTTTCTGCTTCTCTGCGGAGTTCAAATTAAATAGTTGTAAGCTTTTCAACACTGTGGGACTTCTGCTCACCACAGTAAAAAGTGCAACTCCAGATGAGCAAGAAACTATTTGCATTTAGTTTTTTTCTTGTCTGCATATATCACAGACCTGTCCAGATACTTTTTAATTTCCTCAAATGCATAAGGAAAAAATCAAATGCAAAGTAACAGTGACTAAAATAATGATTGCTTTATATGAATGATACAAAATTTGCACCAGAATGGCTCAGACGTTAAAGTTCTCTTTTTTAGAAAAGGACTATTTTGATAAGGGTTTTCCTGCTGGAAAAACATGCCAGTTATTATACTTGATTTTCTGCTAGAAATAGGATTATTTCACTTTCTCCCCCTTTCAGATTCTTACTGATTTTTTCTGATGATTAGTGTGATTAGAAAATCATGAGATACTAAACCACTAGTAGGCAAACAGGGTATCAGAGACTTGTCATTTTCAAATCAACCTAGAGACAACACAGGTTTTTGGGTCAACAGAAGCACAGTCACTGAGGCTTGTGCAACCTCCTTTGCCCAGCCCAAGAGCAGTTGGCACTGTATTTGCCCTGTGTGCCAACCAGTCCCCACAGACTGACTGTTCGGAAACTACAAACAATACAACAAAATACAGTAGCCTGTTTTCTATTTCACTTCTTCATTGCACAAATAAAAGGCTGAGAAGGGAGACCGTGTCCATAACCAGGCATGAACTCAACACAGCTGAGTAATTTTGAGATGCTATGATCATTCACTGCTAGAACTTTCCCAATACGCTCTGTGCAATTTAATGTAGGCACCAATTTCAACAACTCGGACAATTTCTTGAATATCTAGGTCCCAAACTTTCAAAGATGTACAGATCAGAATCTGTAATACCTTACCACAAAAACCTGCTGTAGTAAATAAGAACTGTGAAAGAGGGCATCATACTATCTGAGTATACATCCACTGCAACGCTAAGAAATCTAAACATCTTTCATAGAGTAATTTAATTCAGCAAACTTAACTTTTCATAGGATTCTTTATTTCATCATCTAAATGTTTAAAAATAGGGTGTTTTCCATCTAGAAGTTCTTAAAATTTTAATGCCTAGTAAATTCCTGTGTTGTACTGTCAGATGTGGCTGTGATGCTCTCTGGCAGGAACTGCCAATTCATAATTTGAAGCGCTCTCCAAGTAACATGATTCTTTTCTAGAGACTTTAAAAAGGCACACTGAGCCGGTCCTGGCCAGCACTATTACACTGAAACCTCCAATGTGGTTTCTTTTATTGCTGAACCCAGTTTGTGGGTTCTGAAGTAGAAAATGAAGGCTGAAGCTGTATTAAACTGTCTTACGTATGCCACTTAATAATAGTGCTCATACATGCAAAGGGGTAGGATGAGACACTGAAGTATCCATATAGTCATTAACTGCTTTTCATATAGACAGTAAGAAAACAGTCTTCTCTATATAGAAGCTTGGGAAGTATTTACTTACTTTCCAATGGAAATCAGTAAGAACCCAGGCACTGTAATGAATGTAGTGGGATAAGTAAGCAGCAATGAGGTGGCTTACCTTCACTTGCAGTTGTTTGTCAGGTACAAATCCAATATTATCAGTATCTGAGGCCAGAAAAAACTGGTGTCAGGAGAAAATTTTTCAAGTTTTGGGGGTGAAATAATCCTTTTGTGAAGAATGGATTTGTCTCAGATAGTCTTCAGCCACTCAAAGAGCATATAACCCATTTTATTTCTTCCCTGTTATAGCGCCGATGAAAGATTTGATGCTACATTTCACACTAATGTTCTAGTCAATTCTTCAGGACATTGCCAGTATCTGCCACCAGGTAGGCTGTTTCCATGTCATAAATTTTGATAACTTGGATGTCATATGTATGGTCTGGTTTCAAATTTGATATAAATTCTCTGACATTTTATTTATCTAGCTAGCATCACCTGATTGATCTAGTTAAACCTAGATGCATTATGAATTAAATGGTTAACACCTTCGTATGAAAAACACCACAAAAGGTACATGTTTATTGCAGTTCTGTGAATTCTTCTGTCATAATGCACTATTTCAGAAGTGTGGAAGTATGAAAGAAGATAAAAAATAAAAGCCCTTAATATTAAAAGACATTGTTTCTTAAAGCCATGGTAATGCTTCTTAATAAAAATTGATTTCATTAATTTAGCTGGCTCTTCTATTAAAATGTTAACTTTATAGTAAGATGCTTAGTAGCATTTAGGATGTATCTCCTATTTGAAGTGATTTGCTGGGTGGTTCATCAATACATTGTTAGTCTGAAAGGAGTCTGTGTTTGGTATTCACTTTATATCAGCAGTGGAGTACTGTTTCTATTCCTAAACTCAACTGGCGTAATTAGAATTAACTTATCCTAGAATCTGAATTTTAGAAACTACAGCAATAAAGCCAAGTGCTTTCCAGACAAACTAGTTTTTTCCATTTAAGATCCCCAGAGGATTTCAGGCAGTTGCCTGTTGTTCTTTTGATTTAACATCTTCCATTTGGTGGGGTTTTTCAACTCAATTACGAAAGCTGCTAAATGTCAGGGCCTGACTCAACAAGTGAAAAAAAAGGAGCTAGCCTTCCTCAATAAATCAAGATTGTGTAAACCTAACAAGATAGCAAAAAATTTGTTAGGAGTTCTTATTTTATTCATTAAAAGAAATAGGAAACAGATTGAGTATGCTTTTACAAGTGAAAAACAGACGGTGAAATGTAGAACAAGGTCTGATTACAAAATTTACATGAAATTATGTGGAACAAGCATTTAATTTAAGTGTTCATGTTTAAAATCCAATCTAGGCATATTTAAAAGCTCATGCTACATAGATGTGCGCTGGTTTCCATTTGACGTTCAGAAGTGTAACCTAAAGTTTGGATCCTGGACTTACGGAGGCTGGTCCTTGGACTTACAAATGCAAGAAGCAGATATATCTGGCTATATTTCAAATGGAGAGTGGGATTTAGTAGGTAAGCTCTTGATTTCTTATTTACCTTGTGAAATTGCAGCCTTATCTCCACTGCTGAAATTAATGAAATAGACTGGGAAATGAAGATAGAAATTAAATTAATAAATTACTTAGCTAGAGACATTTCACACTGAGAACAGGTGTAAGATGAAAATCAACATTAAAAAGTAGATGAAAAAACTGCCACTTGAATTCAGTATCTTTTATCCAACTTTTTTTTATTACCTGACAAAAATTACTTGATTGGGAATGAAGCTTAAAGCAGTTTTACCTATAGTGAAACTTAGTATTTAGAAAAAACATTTATCCTTTTTAAAAACAATCACTACATAATATGCATAGTTTATATATAATATATGATAGTTTATATAATATATATAGTTTATGCACATTAATCTATGTTTTTCTTCCTCTTCCCTCCTACACAGGAGTTCCTGGGAAGAGAACTGAGAGTTTTTATGAATGCTGTAAAGAACCATACCCAGATGTAACATTCACAGTAACTATGAGACGTAGGACTCTCTATTATGGACTCAATCTTCTTATACCTTGTGTACTGATATCAGCACTTGCTTTGTTAGTTTTTCTGCTTCCAGCAGACTCAGGAGAAAAGATCTCACTAGGTAAATCCTTAACAAGATATTGTAAGTACAACCAAACCAAAAGAAGTTGCCCTTTTGGAAGTTTTTTAAATACTCTTGGTAGACAAGGGAAAATACCTTGTGTGCCATATTCTGGCTACAGAGCTATTTTTACTGTTTGATGGTGAAGCTATGTGATGTGTAACCCTTGCTCTCAGCTTAGGATACACTGAAGTTAGGAAATGGGGAAACATGACTTCCTGCTGCAGTTCCTGACTACTTTTCTTAAGAAGCAAGTTTCCATTTTTTTGACATTTATTTACTGAAGAAAACCCCAACAGTTACTGAGAAAAGCTCAAGTTTACAAATATGCATTTGAACACTTTAACCTTCAGCAGAGAATTATTAATATTTCCTTTTAACAGTGAGTTGTACTAACAGCCTAAGGTGCCTTCTCAGAAAGACTGATTCTAACTGCTACTATTATAACTTTGATAGTGAATTTAAACTGAACCATCAGTTTGTGAATCACATCTGATGACTTTAAGTACTTGGTCATTAAGACGGAGGCTCACGCCTCTTTTTTGCCTCATACAAACCTGGAAATGCACTGGCTTTGCCTAAGTGGATGTAACTGTCGAAAGGTAGAAACAAAATTGACATTTCTCCAGAACGTGATTTAACTGGGTAGAGGCTCCCTAATCAAGTCCTTCACCATATTTTAAGATTAATTCTTTATTCCTAAATCCTTTTCCATCTGACAATGAATGGCTCCTTATTATTTACAACTAGTCCTGAGAAAAGAGTGAAGTCTTATTCCATAAAGATGGGAACTCATCACCAGGCAACAGAAGTCAAACTCCAAAAATCAACAGAAAGGACTGCTTGGGGATAGCCAAGTGCAGAATCCAACAGCTAATATCAAAAGGTATCAAAGTCTGTCCAAGACAGCAAATCTTTCAGGAAGATGACGTATTGCACCACCACCTGTAGCTTCTATGTCAATTAATCAAATGTCATATGCTCACTCAAAATCACACCATTTTTCTAAAGCAAGCAAGCAGCAAGAATTACTTTGATTTATCTCAGCTAAATAACAAATTGCGATAAAAGCTGAACAGTTACAAGGATCTAAAAATACGTACATCTCTGCAAGCATCGATATTAGTTTGACAGTACTGCTCCCCTGAACTTGAGGTAGTACAAGAAAGGACAGGAGTACCACTAACATGATGGTGCAAGGGTAACAGTGGGAATACATCTTGAAAAGGGCAGTCCATTAGATTCATTTGTTGCTTCTTACAGCCTTGTAATTACAGGCCACCAATCTAATGTTGTATGTCATGTTTCTCTTTCAGGTATAACAGTTTTATTGTCTCTCACTGTGTTCATGTTACTTGTGGCTGAAATTATGCCAGCAACATCTGATTCTGTGCCCTTAATCGGTAAGCTCACTGCTGCTTTTATTCACTTTCATGTCTTTGTCAAATGAGGTGCAGTGACTTTGCATGAAGGCCAGCAATAAGGCAAATAACTACCTGTACAATGGCCTACTGTAACTGAATTAGAGAAATGTGGCCAGCTAATAAGATGCCCTTATGGGTGTGATCCCCTATACAATGTCCATGCTCTTTCCTCTGAACAAAATAGAGAACCTACATGTATTTTAGGAAAGCATAAGTGAATTGGTTTTCTCTAGAAGTTGTTGCAGTTTTGACACCATTGGTCAGACATTAGGAATACAGAGCTGACCATGGGTAAATCTTCCCACTGTAATTGCTCAAAGAGAAAGAGAAACTTTTCAAAAGAAGTACTAGCCAGTCTCGACAATGCTGGTGAAAGAAAATTAGAGGGCAGTTTTTTTCAAGGTTGCTCAGAAAAGGCAGGTGCTCAGTTCCACAGAGCCATTACCGGAAGCTGGCTATCCTCTCAAAATAATGGCTGTTCTTTCTGGCTTTGAGAAATCTCTCATAAGTACCTGAAGTAGCATGTATATCACTACACTAGAAAAAGAGCACTATGTATGCACGCATATAAACATCCCTTATTGCTACAAAGCAATATCAGCTGAAGTATATTGCTGTAATTATCTGTTTGTTTTGCAGCTCAGTATTTTGCCAGCACTATGATCATTGTTGGTCTTTCTGTTATTGTCACTGTTGTTGTTCTACAATACCATCATCATGATCCAGATGGGGGGAAAATGCCTAAATGGGTAAGGTTTGATTTTATTCATTACAGAATCATAGAATAGTTTGGAAATGGGTTGGAGAGAACCTTAGGATCATCTAGTTCCAGACCCCCTGCCATGTGCAGGGACACTTCATACTAGACCAGGGTGCTCTAGGCTCTGTTCAACCTGGCCTTGAACACTGCCAGGGATGGAGCATCTACCACTTCTTTGGGCAACCCGTTCCAG
Source organism: Psilopsiagon aymara (assembly GCA_024733675.1). Taxonomy (NCBI): domain Eukaryota; kingdom Metazoa; phylum Chordata; class Aves; order Psittaciformes; family Psittacidae; genus Psilopsiagon; species Psilopsiagon aymara. Next base: position 31,452 of record JANRGW010037425.1, read on the forward strand.
TGCCTCACCACCCTCACAGTAAAGAACTTTTTCCTTATAACTAACCTGAACTTTTCCTGTTTAAGTTTAAACCCATGTCCCCATGTTCTATCACTACAGTCCTTAATGAAGAGTCCCTCCCCAGCATCCCTATAGCCCCCCTTCAGATCCTGGAAGGCTGCTATGGGGTCTCCACGCAGCCTTCTCTTCTCCAGGCAGAACAGCCCCAACTTTCTCAGCCTCCCTTCATACAGGAGGTGCTCCAGCCCCCTTATTATCATCATAGCCCTCCTCTGGATTTGTTCCAAAAGGTTCATGTCCTTTTGTTGAGGACACCAGAACTGCACACAGTACAGCAAGTGGGGTCCCAGGAGAACAACTGCACAAATGTCCTGATCAAAGAAGCAATATAGCAGCTTGTGTCCCTTGTTGAATTCTTACTTTAAAAAACATATAAATCCTTCCTAATACTTTGTTTTGAAAAGTAGTTTCACCAGAAATGAGAGGTCCTGATACATTTTGTGTGGTTGGCTTCTTAGAGTGTGTGTGTGAGAGAGAATGAATATACCTCAACTTGCTTATATATTCAGAATCTCACAACAGCAAGAAGCAACTCAGGATTTTCCTAAAAACTAAATATGTAGATGAAGGTGCTTTTCAAATAAGCTGCAAATATAAGAAGTGAAACAAGTAGAAGGAAAGAGTAAGGTGCTGATGGAGACTTTAAATGCATGAAATACAACACTCAAGATGCAACAGCACAGCTGCTATGTATTTAGCTGCTGTGTGTACGGAAACAGCAGCAGCCTAAAAAACACTTGTTAAAGATGGCTGTTAAAACAGAACTGAAACTTTCTCTGAAAATCCTCATCTTTACATCTCTGGTCAAGATCATCTGCAAAGAGCAAGGAAAAATTACAGTCTTTTTCTAAGCATTATGATTCTTTTCATAATGTACTTCTATGAATGGTTGTTTTTACAAAGAACATTACACTGATACTGGATTACTAAATATTGATGAGCATCATTAGCTAACTGTCCACTTTTCCTGACTTCACCCAGCTCATGGCAGCATCAGGCATCACTGCAAATGGAAAGACCTTTCTCTTTTTTTCTCTCTAGAACAAAGAGGTATTATTGCATACAGTAGTGCCCTGTAGAAAAGAGATAATGAGATGTTCTCTGACCTGTTATGGGTAGTGACTTTAAAATGAATTTCAATTAAGAGACTCAATGGTGCATATCTCCATACGTATGTTTGATGATCTAAAAGGGACAAATGTTCAGTACTGAGCCAAACATCCTGAGAAAACAGAGTACTTGAGGTTGAGGAGGGAGCTTTAGTGTTGAGAAGCTTAAGACCATTGAACATTATTTGGATTCTGGTGGATTTTGGATCAAGCCCTCAGCTAACGAATATTACCCTTCTTGGTGAAGCTAGACAGTGTAAATGAGGACAAAATCTGTCTCTGGTTGGGATGCTTGCCTGGATATAATATCAAGTCTGAGTGGCAATCCATAGTCAGAATAAATGGACCAAATTTCATATTAATTACAGCGAAGGATTTGCACATTATATGAGACAATAGTATTTCATTAGTGCTCTGGAAAAGAAACATTGGAGTGAGCTCTTAGAATCTGATTGAAATAAATAACAGAAGCATCTGAACTGGAACAGTCTCTGCTTGTCTACACTTTCTGTAAAGCTGGATTAAGGCAATTTGAAAACAGTAAAAATGACACACTGATTAAATTTGTAAAGTACTCTTTTTTAATTTAAACAAAGAATTTTTTGATTTGATCTTTTCTTTATGATATGTGCAGATCTGTTTTCTAGAATCTGTAATCACCTGCCACAAAAACAACGTGAGAAGAGAAGAGACTCATTGTAAAGCTTGGTGGCTTGGTCCAGTCCATTTTAGCATCTGTTTTAACAGCCCCCTCCAAACAGTAATTTCATGGGAATTTTATATCACAGCATAAATAAGAGTGAAAGAATTGTAATTTATTGACCACAGTCTAAAGCAGCACTATCAAGACTATTAAAAAGTACCTGTTCTTCAGTAAGTGGGTTTTCTTTTAGTTCACGGTTTCTAGTAGGTGGAAAAGGCTGCCATATCCTACTCAGGTGTAAGGAGAACTCAACACTATAGAGACTCCCATCGTTAAAGAAAAGTTAGCCTGAGACATTCAATAGCACTATTAGAATTAAGAAAGCAGCCTCCATGATAGGCAAATTAATCAGCTGGAAAAGTCTGGTGCTATTTTCTAGAATAATCCTGCGCAGACTAAGCAGAGACCATGGGCCAACCAGTCACCCAGGCTGCAAAAATACCAATGGTGCCCAAGGACAGTGGCTATTTGAAGAGATGCTTATTCTCAACAACTTTCTTTCAGACAAGAATCATCCTTCTCAACTGGTGTGCTTGGTTTCTGAGGATGAAAAGACCAGGGGAAGATAAAGTGCGTCCTGCCTGTCAACATAATCAGCGTCGAGGTAGCCTATCAAGTGTGGAGATGAACACTCTGAGTGCCCAGCAATCCAGTAATGGGAATATGCTATACATTGGGTTCAGGGGGCTGGAGGGGGTTCACTGCACACCTACCCCCGATTCAGGGGTGATCTGTGGGAGGATGACCTGCTCACCAACAGATGAAGAAAACCTGCTGCACAGTGGCCACCCCTCTGAAGGTGACCCAGATTTGGCTAAGATCTTGGAAGAGGTCAGGTACATTGCAAACCGATTCAGAGACCAGGATGAAGAGGAAGCCATCTGTAGTGAATGGAAGTTTGCAGCCTCTGTAGTGGATCGGCTCTGCTTGATGGCTTTTTCAGTCTTCACAATCATTTGTACAATTGGTATTTTAATGTCAGCACCAAACTTCGTAGAGGCTGTGTCTAAAGATTTTGCTTAACTCCCAACTACAATCTGATTCTCTGAAGTATGATATGTAGCAAATAAGAGTGGGGTTTTCTGTTTGCTTGCTTGTTTTTAATGAGTATACTGCTTCTCATTCTATGCTTTCTTTTGCCCCCCCTGCCCCCAGTTCTGAGTTCATTTTGGAAGTGTGACACCGTTTCAGAAGGAAAGCCAAGGATTTCTCCCTGGGCTGCCTTTGCACAGCTCCTCTGACCACTCTTCTGTGGGACCAATGCAGTGTCTGGAAGTCCCTTCAGAATGACAGGGTATTTGCACTACCATCTTTTACATACTTTTGAACTGGCTATTACAAAATAACAGGTAGGAAATGCCAGAAATGTCACTTCTTCCAGACCTGGTTATAAAAGATAGAAGGTGGTCCTACTTGAATGCGAGATTGTAAACACTTGTGTTTAAGAGAGGATTAAATCCAAATGGAAGCTCCAACAGCAGAAAGAAAGGGAGAAATAGTTTTCTTTTCAGCTACAGCTTTTGATTGAGTTGTGGTATGTAGCTCTCCAGCTCACTCACAGCCAGTCAGAACCTTAACTCCCTCCATGCATTTTACGGACATATGAGAAACCTGAGAGTTAAAATTATACACCGCATAACTTGTCCTTCTGTATCTTTACAGATTTGACCTACGTGTTTGGCCTGAATTCTGAAGCAGGCTTCACAGCCATTTTTGCAGTGTTTACTAATTCTTCCTTCTCCCCAGAAACACATTCTTTCAACCGATGACCTTTTTAACCATCAAAAAGAAAGGAAAGATGCCTTTATTCTCACCTGTTAAAAAAATATAACCCAAAGCAACAAACCAACCAACCAAAACAAAAATAAAACAACCCCAAACTCACAGAAAACCTTCAGGAAAAAACAACCCAAACCACACACTTGTCTCTCTAGTGTTAATTGTATTTCAGTGTGGAAAAGCGACACTAAGTGCAAAAGTACAGGCAAAAGCATAAATGAAGAATCTAAAGCAAAAAGAAGCCGTTAAATGCTGAGATCAAGGTTTTAATTAAAAAAGTTAAGAGTTTGATCTCTTGTATGCTTAACCTTTCATAGACTTCCTTCTGTTGAGTCACCATAATGTGTCTTTACAAGAAATCTGCACCTTTTCTGCTCAGTTTATCATCCAAAGAGCACTAAAGAATAATAAGGCTTTCTTGGGTCTGATATAAACTATGAACTGTAGATACATACATATGTATACACAGACACTGCATATATGTCAGAGGAGAGGTTAAGACTTAAATACAAATTCTCTTCAGTCTAGACAAACATTTGCAAAGGCAAAACTGATAGTTCATCACTTTATGTTATTTCTGATTCTGAAATTCTCTCATCAAAATATGCTTAGTTTTCACATGATGGCTCAATGAAAATGGCAGAGCTGAGAATACCAAGGCCTGAATCTTCATGTGTACAGAACAGCTGAGAATTAGTCTCACTGGTTTACCAATATTCCTGACCAGTGACATAAGTGGTAAAACGTGGGGGTTTAGCTTTGACTGCTTGCTTTATCCTACAGAACCCCAACTTTTTGGCTGAGGTCTTCAGAGACGCAAATGGAGGCCTGTTGTTGTACCATGTTTTTACTGTGAAATAAACTCAAGTCCTCAGTTTATCTCTTATGCTGAATTAAAATAAAGTTATTGGAATGCTTATTCTCCCTAGGAAACAATTCCTTCTCAGAGTCTGCTACCCTGAGAACTGAAGAATCAAATTTCATGTAAACCAAGCCCAGAGTCACCACAGATACAGTCCATCATGGAAGCGAACACCTCACTGAAGTACCTTCATGCTAGAGAAAAGGGAGGATGAGTGAAAGGAAGGCAGGATATTTCTTACAGAACTTTGTCTTCCTAAGGTTCATTCAGAATGTCATACAGCAAAGACATGAGCAAAGCATTCAAATCCTTCTTAAAGTTTCACCTTGAAACCATGTCTTAGAGTCATCTGTGAAGAAGTTATATTTTCAGGAACAATTTCTAAGAATTAGCCACGAAGTAATTCCTGCAAATAGTTTCTAGTTTGTAGATTGCACCTGAATAGGAAAGTAGGAGTCCAAAACCTGAAACGTGAGTTTTGTTCAGCTGTGAATAACTAAACATACCATGTGGCATGTGCTTATGTTCTGAGTAATGTTTCTAGGCTAGGCTTCCTGATGCAAATGTTTATTTACATTGGTATTTTTTCCTTCTGCAAGCATCCCTAAGTAGCTACACAAAACATTCCATTTAGGCTTTGTAAAGTTTTGGGGTCCTCTTGGAAAAGAATTTTTCAAGGGGAAATAAAGACATCTGGGGGCTACCTTGTACAATAACACACGCAATATAGGAGGCATGAGAGTACCCCTGTTTCCACCAGAATCTATTTACAGCATCTGTAGAAATCATCTTGCTAAAACCAGGAGGTTTTTACAGAAAAACAATTTGCAATTTGTCAGTAAACTTAATTATCAATGACAGACATGCCTATGTTTAAAAAAATCCCAGAGACTGTTTAGCAAAGTCCTGCCAAAGTCTATAACAATGAGTTTGTAATACTGTCAGTGAATACCAGGTATTAGACAAAGTAGCTGTTAAGACACTAGTGCCATGGCAACCCTGCTGCCTTTATGGTTGGCAGGATCAATGAAAATACACCAAGGGACAGGACAGTCCTTATCTGCCTACTGTTAACACAACCTGAATACATTTGGTGATAAGATCATTATAAATTTTAAATACAAAAGTTACAACTTCTCAGTTATGTTATTTTGCATCTATGAGTTAATTTTTCCTACAACTGAGCTGAGCAAAATTGGTATGTTTCTTGTCAAATGTGTGTGTCTTAAATATATTTGTGTATGTGCTAAAGAGTATTTTGATCTAAATGCTAGGAAAAAACATTCATTTACAATTCTGGGCATAGAGATGGAAATTAAAACACTTGTGTACAGTATGTGTACGTAATATTAAAGACAACATATTGATGGTAAGGATCTGTTATAATCTTTAGAGTGCAGAGAGAGGACAAGCAAGTGGTTCACCGCAATTAAGCTATGACTTGTCTGACAAATTCAAAAGCTCACTCTGGAGCTCAGCTGTCTTGTACAATACTATGTGTGAACAATGTATATTACTTTTTCTGTTGTTTTGGGTTTTTTTTTTTAATATTGTACCGAATATTTAAAAGACTTTTTAATATTTAAAAATTTTCATCTAAGTGTTAATGCCAAAAAAGTTCCAAATGTAAAATTTTAAAGTTAGTTTTAAATACAGATGAATTATTTAAACAGTATTAAAAAATAATTATTTTATATAGGAATAGATAATACTATGTAAGACTTTTTAAAAGTTTCTTTAAATTCTCCCTAAGTTCTCTTTAGCTGCAGGATGTAATTAACAGCTTACAATTACAATTTAATTGTAATTCAGCTTTCCACCTTCTTTAACAAGAAAAGAAGGGAAACCAAAGTCCCAGATTTTGTTTCCTTTTGTTATACTATTTTTTACATTAAGAAACATGGCATAAAGGGCATTAGAAAGAGATGTTACATCTGTCAGGTACCGATTGTCATATGACAAATTCAGTACTTTCTCAGTCCAGTACAAATAAAAGATTTAGATCAAGAAACTTTTGATTCTTTCTCATTTTGCTAAGATGGAAACAAGTAGAAGTTGTAGAACATACGAACAGCCATAAAAGAAAGAAAAATGCCTTTGGATGTATCCGTATGGGATGACACAGATCTTTGATAATTAAAAACACATTTATATTCACCTAGTAAACCAGTCCCACACTAAACATCAGTCTTACATAAGCAATCAAATTGAGTAGGACTGAAATACCACATAAGTTTTGGAATGCCTCGATGCCAGTATTAGTTTTCTTCTTGGAGTTTAACACAGAAGAGAGAAACAAGAGAAAAGACAAACCCATACCAGCTAAATAAACTGTTGGCAGCTGCTAATTTTGTCTGTTGGCCACTGGTGAAAATATACCTAACCAGCAGAATACCCCAAGGATGGGGAAGCAACATGTCAGGGTATTTTTTTGCAGACAGACAAGATGTACTGCCCATGTGTTCAAAAAGTTTCCTGAAAAGTTTTCTATCTTTATAACATCCCACTGAGCACATACCAGTAGTAAAAATCAAGGGTTCTGTGCCTAAGACTTTATTGTCTTATTGCTTCCACAGGCTTGTAAGAAACAACTAAAGAAGACCTGTTTGGTCAAGGTCAGTGTACCAAGTCATACAAACATGTAGTTGCTACTGAATCCAATCTGTCTTTGGGTAAGAGCTGCTACAGAGCAGAAAGTCAGATATTCCAAGGTGAGGAACATCCTGATGGATGTGCACTCTGCCAAGCCAACATGCCTACCCTCTCTTCTAGAGTGCTCAGAAGCAGGACACACTATGTCAGACTTACTGTTGTGCTCCAGCATAGCCAGACAGGTTTAGTTCAGCACACACCAGGCAGTTTCCTGGCACTGTGTATAAACCTACCATCACACATGCTCCACCTCTGAAGCATCTGTGACGGGACTGAAATCGGACTGCTGTCTGCTGCTGGTGTCAGCATCTGGTTGGTTAACATGCAGACTGAAAGCTGCTACAGTTTAGAAGTTTATACATGAGCACATCCAATGTCATCGCCCTGGGTGTTGTTATAGAGTTAACAGTATCAGCCATCTATTTTTAATCCTATAAGAAGGATCAGAATATATATTCTCTTGAACAAAACTGATTTCTTAGCCTAACCTAATGAAGTATCAGTTAATCATAAAAGGCTGTGAACAGAATCTGCATGTTACACCCAATCTAACCACGAGGTAATCAAACAGGATCTTAACAGGACTACAGCCACAAATGAAGGCCTTTCACTACTGCCTTTTTTTTTTTTTTTTCATTGCTTCTGCTGCTTAAAAGAAAACCTTAAAGTTTATGTAACATTTATTTATGCTATTAAGTAATTTGCAGATGATGGCGCAGAGGGAGCAAACAACAACCTCTTGCACTCCAGTGAACACATTCAAGACTGCAATTTATTAACAGAACATGAAAGTACTTGAGTCTGAAACATAGAATAAGTGTCATATTTATACTCTCAATGTAAAGATATCACTAGTAAATTACTGGGTTTTCAGAGCAGCACTGATTTGTTCCTGTAATACAGCTGTACAGGAATAGCAGCTTAAACTCCAAGACAATTTGAACTATCTGTATATTTTGACCTTAAAAAAAACCCCAAACCCCAAAACTCAATATAAATTTAACAGCCACAATGTGATATAATATTACTTTGGAATATGCATACATGAGAATAACATCCATAGATGTCTTCCTCTTAACAAAACAATTCAAGATATAACCCAGCCTCAGTGCCTGTAAAAGGCAAAGAAATCTTTCTACTGAGTCCAGACGTCTGGGGTCAGGACCCTATTCAGTACAACAAACCTCACAGTTATCATTTATATATTATTCTGTTTCATGGCAGTCATGCAAGGAATTAAGAATAAGCCAAATACTAAATAGATAAATTAAAATGGGTTTAGGCTTAGAAACAAAAAATCTGCATCCCAGAGCAAGATACATGCACAACATCCCTCAGACAATATACCTCTCTGTACACATGGATTACCTACAGCTGTGAAACATTTCCATAACAACTCTGTTACTGTACAAGAACTCCTGTTCAAGACTACTTTTGCTGACATAGCATGTTCATTGCTCTCTGTCCTTCTTCCTTCTGCATTCTGTCCTTCTTTCTGACCAAGTGAAACCTAAACAGCAGACTATTTTGATCAGAAGAAATATTACAGAACCAACAGTCAACTGGCCAGAGGTTGAAGCCTTCTCATCCCTTTTATCTAAGTCAGAGAACATCGCACTGCTCTCCCTACATGTACATACAAAAAAAGCCTGCTTCTTCAGGGAGACAGAGTTGAAACAAAATATATTCAAAGATGTAAATAAACATATACTCTGAAAAATGTATGCAGAGAAAACTAGTATGGTTCCTGTCGCTAAAAATATACCAGAATTCAAAGCTTTCCAGTTGTTTTGCAGTTGCAGTAATATGCTGGGCTTTTAGTATGCCAGCTGCTAAATAGGATGGGGTAACAACCTTGTTGAAATTCTGAAGCAATCTGTGCGGGTTGGATGGGGTATAAAGTGAAAACTCGTATTGCCAGTGCAGCTTTTAGCCCTAGAACTCTGTAACCTGGCTTTTTATACAGCTCACTGTTTGTCTGCATCTTTTAATGGATTGTTCTGTGCATCCAACAGAATCCAACCTGTAATGAAAGGCACTGCAGAGATCTAAGGAATCCAACCTCAGTTCAGAAAGACTGGATTCATGCCCACTAAATGCAGTAATAAAAGCCCATCATTTTCTCATGCATTTTCCCTACTGCCCTGTAAAACATCCTATCTCCCTGCAGCAATATAAATCCTGCAAATTCTTGCAACTCCCAACATTGGTTTATCATCTTTTAATAGTAAACCTACATCAGTGTAGATGACAGGAGATTTATCCCAATATTATATACAAAACACAGCTCCATTTTGCAACTTCTGCAATTTCAAACTCTTCTGCCCCTTGCTAGGAAGGCCCCAAGAATAATGAAATCATTACTTTTAACAGCTGCCAGAGTAATAACAGCCACAAAAGATGTTTTCTGAGAGCTAAAAACATCAGAACTTTTTGGATAAAACCAGAGCACTTTCTGAACAGCAGTATTTATCACCTTTGATACATACACCTCATTTAGATATTTGGGTCTAATTTATTCTCCATTTCTTTGAGATACCTGAGATGATGTTAGCATGTAGTGTGCTTGGCCAAAGGGCTTTCATTACTGACAACTTCCATAAGGGTTCTTCACCTCCAGTGAGGGTGGTGAGTGTTTTCTCTTGAAAAGAGCTAGTATGGAAACTTCAATTGCCTTTTTGTAATGCCATGAACTGCATAATTGGATTTGGAAAAATAATCTGTGTTAAGAGAACATCAGAGGCTACAGGTATTCCATGCTCCTTTTCTCCAGGCAGTAGCAGCATTGATTTTCCCATTCACTTGTCAAAAAGTAAAACCCTTTAAGAAAGAAACTCTTCCTTCATGTTACCTGACACACATACCTACTCCCCAAGTATATTTTCTCAACTTAACTGGTAGCATGAGTGAATGCAATAGATTATAGCCCAAAGTGTAACTATTATTACAGGATTTTTAAATTTTTTTGTACTTTCTCTAGCTGAAATGATGAAATCCCAGCGTAACTAGAACTGGAATCTGTAGCTAGAATTGATATGTGATACCAGACCAATGCTAGAAAAGCTGATGCACTTACAGAGGATGGTGAAGTGAGATCTATTTTTCATTACAACAGTAGTTCAAAGGAAACTAAGGCTGCAAATTTTCAATTTCCACACTGCAGAGGACTCAGTCCTCTGTGACAGTGCAGAGCACAAACTCTTGCTGAGTCAGAAAGCTACTGAAGATGTGCGAGTATGGAAATGCTGGTGGCAAAGTGAGTCATATTGCCATTTGATACCAGCCAATAATAGGCAAGGAAGAGGAAAAGACAAGGCAGAACTCTAGTGAAGACAAAACTCTACAGGTAAGAAGTTCAACACTTTCTCCAAGAGTTGTTCCCCTTTGCCTATCCAGCTAAGTAGACTGTCAGCACAAAACACTCCATCATAGTGCATTTGGAAAGCTTTATGCACAACTTTTTCTTTTTTAATAAATGGAAATATACACATATGACCATGCCACAAAATGGGTATTTTCTATATAAGATGTGAAAAAATTTTGTTTACTTGTAATTCACTGACTGACCGTAGAGCCTAGGGCAAGAAATAGAGATGAGGCAAATTGAACCATTTCATGTCTGCTACTTTATACTGCCTAAATACTGAACAAAGTCTTTCTCCCCCTCTTTTCTTTTTTTTGTTTTGTTAATTTTGTTCTTTTTTGTCTAAACTGTACAAGTTTTAAGCTATGTTCCTATGTGTACTTTTTTTGCTCCAGAAGTTGGTATGCTAAACAAGCACCATCTTTCATACACCCAAAATACATCGCATTTGACGCCTATTTGAAATGCAAGACCTTCTGCCTCAGCTTTGTCCTGCTACATTTCCACCTTGCTTCTCACTTGATCCAGTGACAGGATTGCCCCATGAAAATAAGCACAGGGCTGTTCTGGAAAATATACCTGAAAGTATCGGAGGGATATTTGGGTTTTATTCACAATATTTGTTTTGAGTATTGCCCGTATGATTGTGTCTTAGAGTCATTAAGTAAGTTAGTTACTCTTCCCTGTTTTACTGAAAAGCTTGCCTAGCTTGCACAGCAAACTGACAGAGCACTGATTCTGCAAAGGCAACAAATCAGTATCAAGGCAGATGTCCTCCTGGAGGATATGGTTAGAGAAAAAAAGCACTACAAACCTGAGCAACACTTGCATTCATTTTGTGAAGAATTTAGGGGTGAAATATGTCCTGCCCCTCCCTACAGTCCTGCACTGAGCACAAACAAGCTCGTTTTCATAGGTGATAGTGATTCTGGCATATGTACTCTTCCTTGTGTGACTTCAAAGCAACTGATGGCCTTATATAGCCTAATACGATTGGCACTTACAGATCTGGAAGAAACCCACAAATGGTTCTTGGTGATATTTATAAGCTCCTGATATTTTCTGCACAAGTTACTGGCAACTACATTTAAAATGGCAACTGCTGGGCTATCAAATCTCCTACTTTCTAGGAAAACACTTTTAACCTCTGCTGAGAATAGCCTAACAAAATATACTATGTGTACTGCTAAAAACAGAGTGTCTAAACCATCACACAAAAGAAAGGAACTGAGTTTGACTTCATAGAAGGCTCCTGTAACTCTCAGCACATTGTTCACAGGTAGAGTGAGTAGGAGTGCTCCTGCTTCCAGAGAAGAGGTACTGTATAATACATTTAGCGGAGATCAATTACTGACTGGCTTCCAGATGTTACTGCATTATAAATAGTTATCTTCATGATACTGATTTTTTACTGTAAGCTAAAATGACATATGCCTGAACAGAAATTTACTCAGTTAAAAAAAGAAATTTTTGGGAAACCAGGTGATTTCATCAGGAAAGAATGGATGCAGGCTGGGGGTATCCTGAAATACCTCAGAGTAAAAATACAGACTGTGTATTAAAAAATGATGTAACTGAACCATTCCTGTGTGGAATACCATATAGTGCATGCAAGAGAAACATCACATGGGTGGATCAGTATCGCACAAGTACAGTATTATTAATGTGAAAACATCCTTGAAATATGTATGTGAAATATTAGCATCAAGAAGATATTTAAAACATGTAGAACAGGGTTTTTTCCAACATCTGAATCACAGCATAGAAAAGTTGCTATTATGGGTATACAAATTTTTTTTGGACATTAACTACTACTTTACTACTCTGCTTAAAATTCTGCCTGCACCTACAGTTGCATTATCCATTTTTATGACTCACAATGCCTGCAGTCCTTACTGAAACACTAGTACTGAAGCAACTGAAATGTCAGGTTCAGCTTTCAGCTCTCAGAAAAGAACCAAATAGGCACCTTATAACAAGACATGCCTGGAGCTAGTGTGCAGAAGTTATGAGGGAAGGTAAAAGAAAGGCTGGGAAAATACATGAATTTCAAATTAAACAGTCGACTAAACACTACAGTACGACCTGATCAGCTCTCATAATTCTCTTTTTCCTTATTTTATCGTTGCAGGAATTTGCCTATGACTTAACTGAGTCTTATTATTGTATCTAGTCTTGTGCCTTCCAAGAAAACATCAGGGTCCTCTACTAAGAAGGCAAACCTTCAACTGTGAAAGAAATGTAGAGCAGGATTAAAATGTCAGTATAGGTCTTTGATGAAAACTTAATCACAGCACCTCAAACATTAAGACTGAGGGATACCAGCAGGTAAGTGAAACAATGTTTTTGGTAAGTTTTCAAGCTTACTATGAAACCCCTTGTCCCCAAGCAACCAACCCTCCCACCCCAGTAATTGCCTCAAATCAACAAGACAGCAACGAATAATTTAGCTTGTGAAGTTGACAGGTCTTCAAAAAAAGTCACTATTTTTCTGTCTACAGTCCTGTTTGTTTCATTGTCTTAATGACAGTTTTCTGTTCTGGCAATGTAATAGTTGGTTAAATTGTACCTATGAGACCTGGCAACTTAAAACCTACCATGGTTATTATATTCCTCAAATAAGAAAAATAAAGAACATTTCTGAGGTACAAATCTATACACATAAATTTAACAAAAGTTGTTTACATTATGTTGAACAAACTGTATATATAGCAAACTTTCAGCATGCTCCTTCTGTATCCATGCCTATAGTCTTTGCTCCACAGTAATATCTGGATTTTGTAACTAGTGAAATGTAAAATTCCTTGGATGTAAAACTCATCTCCTTACAAAATATGTGCCAAGTCCAAATTTATCAGCTTATAAGCACGCAATGCTTACAGTTTAACACAACTTTCCATCTCAGTGTCCATTAAAGAATGCAGAATTTTTTCCAAACCTCAGTGAAACCCCCGTGTCTGTCTATGGACTTCAACATCATCAGTTTTCTGAAAAGTTCTGCTTCTGAAGCTTTCCAGGCAATTGGAAAAGAAGGGATATACAGTTATTTCAAGTATCTCAGTTTAAAACCACCTTGACACGAAAAGTCTTAAGCTTGGAAGTGGTCTGCACTCAGGCAAAGACAGAAGTAAAGTAATGATTCAGGGTTTTAATTTCTTTAAAACCACTATTATTTTGTGCATGGAGAAATAAATTAGGAAGACACTTACATGGTCATTTCTTTGAAGAATCAATATTACACAGTGGTCTGTAAATCTGCAAATACAGTTCTGAAATGCATTCAATTCACTTTATGGCTTATATATTGACTGGCTATAGCTACATACATGTACATTTTTCCATTAAAAAGGCAATGTTTTATCACATTTTCAGTATCACAGTATCATCACAGGAACTTTCTGGACAAAATAATTACCTTCTTTCAAACCCATTATTGGGTTTGAAGGAGTATAAAACTAGCATTATCTTGAGATGGTTTTGAAATTCATTTTTTAGCAGATATTCTCTGAAGCCACTCTGAAGCTGTTGCTAACCTCATTCTGTCTTCCAAAAGAGTATTTCCCTGGAAAACTGCATAATCTTGAATACCAGATGAAAAAAGCAAGTAAAAGTCTTCGGAGGGAATCAGTTCTGATACTATTCTAATTAAAAATTTTGCTAGCAGCTGAAAATGTACACTGACTCTAAACTGACAGACCCACTTTGAAGAAGTTAGTTCAAAGATGAAGAATAACACATTGATAAAAGGATTATAGGGCACGAGACAGAAAAGACTGCCTTACAGTTATAATATTCACTATGGTCTTGAGATTAGATTTCCTAAAGCCAAAGACTCCCACTGAGTCTGATGGAGTTTGGATCCATCCCTGCGGAAGAAAAGGCAACTTCTTACACAATAACTTCATTCTAAGTATGGACAATGGTTCAAACCATGGGAGCCATTTGAAAGAATGCAAAAGTTGGTTCACAATGTCTGTTCATGCAGCAGTTTCCATGGAGAACATGATCAAGAAAGAATGTAGTTTGATCTGATTTTTATGTTTGGTAGGCTGTAAAAAAATTAATTTAATTACATCTAATGTGGAGATCCTATGAATAATTAAACATGCGCTTAATGATTTCCTTTGCCACCTTCCCATTACACACGTGTTCAGAGCTTAGGTGCCATTTCCCCTGTCCTCTCACTTTTCTTTCTGTCAGTTTTCCAAGACAGGGTTGATAATCCTCATAATATTCCTGAGAAGTCTGGCCAAAGAGTACTGCATTTAAACTTGATTTTTAAACTAAGGTACTGGAAGAAGGAAACAATGAACAATAGATCCCCATATACTAACCAGAAAGATTCAACAGTTAAATCAATTACAGTGACCTTCAAGATTATTTTCTGGGAAACTCAGCAAGGAATGAGAAATGGAATTATATGAAGACTTTTATTTATTATATATGTTATACATCATATATATTTTATATTACTATATATATTAAATAATAGTTCATTTCAACAGAAGGCAAAGGCCAAACTGTTGGTATTTCTGCCTTCCTAACATCCTTTAGGGGATGGTAACAGTGGAAATCAGACCTGTCTGCCTTATAACGAACCAACTGTCTTTTCCAACCTGGTTGATTCTATAATTCTATGAACTGTTGTTGATCAGCAGAGTAAGATTTCATCTACTGTAGGGATGGATATGAAAAACAAAAAATAAATTTGAAAAATCAGATCTTGTAGTTCAGGAGGTAAAAATCACAGAACAAAACAATAAATGAATGCTCCTACAATGTAACCCCTACTCACAGCATCAAGTTATCTTTTGTTTCTTTTGGGTAATACTGAAATTGATTGGAACTGAGTGTAGGATGTGCACATGAGAATAAAATGTTTGTAAACAGAAGATTTTTATTTCATTATACAGCTGTTAGGCCTGGAACACTGGACAGATTCCAATCTGTATAATTACATTCTGTCTACCTAGATTCTCTCTGCAGCCTTAATTGAAAATGATGTCTTTCTTTTTTTTCCTCTCCTATGTTATGGTTCTACAATATAAGTGTTTTCACTTATATATTTTTTATACTCACAGAATGGACAACCTGGGATACAAGGATAAAACAGAGATGTCACAAATGTAAAAGTGATAGGAAACATTCCAAGTGGTCATTATAAGGATCTTTTAAACTCTTTGGTGAAGAAAAACAAGAAAAAGTATGCTATTCTTGGTATGCCTGAAAGCAGTTAAGATCCTTCCCCCATTTTCTGAAGAGATCATCAAATATCTCCAAAAATGTTATTCTTTTTCTTCCTGAGTGCTAAAGCAACTACTGTTAGCCTCCCATACTACTACTGAAGAATCCACACTTAGTTTATTCTTAATGATCTCTAGATAGTATGTGATGATTAATTGTATTAAAGTTAAAAATCATACAGAAAACCTAATCAATCTTGTTCTTACTAAGTAATGTATGACTTGCTAAATATTTATACTTAGGTAAAACTAGCAATAAAATGATCATTGAATTAACTGTCTTGCCCTTCTCACTCCCTTCAACCTGAAAGAGACGGCAAAAGCACCGGTTTACTTCGCAGCAGTTACACAAGGAGACTGAAGAGTGTTCTCATTGACTAGCACTGATTTTCAATAACTTTTCTTCACTAGTTGAAAAGAAGCCATACAAAAGAAATAGCTGATTTCCTGGCAAGAGGCTGCAGGAGTGTATCTGCATATGCAATCCCTGAGATCCCTGTCTCCTCATAAGACTAAAGCTCAGAAAGAGAAATTACAGTACACTTCCTGTCAGATAATGCATATCTTTGTATGCCTTAGAGCACACAGCAGTGTCAGCTGCAATTTACGCATTTATTACAAACCATCAAAAGTGAAACAACAAATTTCCCACAAATCATGAAGTTGAATGTTTTGACTGTCTGAAGTTATTGATGTATCTCTGCACGTGTATGTGTATATATGTACAAAAGAATACGTGAACAGATAAAAACATGCCATTGATGCCACTGTTAAATAGTCATATAAGCTGGAATAGATGAAACTGAATTTAGGCCTAAGAATTTTAAAAGTTGTATAATTTAACTTCCATGCTACAATGCAACTAAAAAGCAGTAAGAGTGAAGCTTTCTTCATTAAGCATTCAAATATCTTCATAAAACAATCTGATACAAGTTCCTTTCTTAAATTATGTTAACGAGCTGATTTATGAGCAAGGCCTGGCATTTCATCCTACAAGGGTTGTTAAATTCTACATAATTCTCACTGAGACTAAACAGATATGAGTACAAGGACTTTTCTGTTTACAGAGTGAAACAGCTTGGTCTGACTGCAGGCTACAAAATCTGCTACTGGTTACACTAATCAATGGAAGAAAGTAGAGAAACCTTAAGAACAATATAGAAAGAAAGTGGAAAAGCAAAATACAGTGTATTTCAGCTTAGGTCTGGTTTGTCACCTTTAAAAACAAAAAAAAAAAAATCAAGGACAAGAGGCTCAGCAAATACAAAAGTTCAAGAATAAATTAATCACATTAAACATAGAATCCCAACACTTCCTTGACTGATTAATGACCACAGGTACTCCAATATACTCCAAATTCTCTGTAAACATGTCAGAATAAAAACCCCTAAATAATGAAACTTTAAATACCAATGTTTCATTTGACTCAGTAGGGTTTCCAGCAGCACAGGATGGTAACGCCTCACAAACATGAATGCATACAGACTCACAACTTCATGATCTCGTCACTGCACTTCTGGGAATATCATTGCACCATCAAAACATTATTAAAGGCAGCTAGACTATGAATTCTTCCTTACACAGAATGCCTGCCATCATCCACTACTACTAAGAGGTCAGAAGATTCTGCCAGCATTTATTAAAAGGAAGCTGGCCTTGACCGAGATGACTAATAACTCTCTTTGAAATGGTGGGAAAAGTCAGCAAACATTCCACAAGGTTCTCTTCCACCTTTTTGGCTAGAGAGAATGTGATTAGGACACAGGAACCCAATGAAATAATTTGCAATATGTGAATATAGTGGGGGAAAGGAAAGCCAAAGGATATTCAGGAGCCAGTGAAGACGGTAGGAAAGAGCAGGGCACAGACGGCAGCTCACAATCCCAGTCTAACAGACCTGTTGAGCCAGCTGGCAATTGTAAATAGAGTTTCAAAGAACTTTAGAGGGAAAATAAAATTTCATTGCAGCCGAAAGTATGTTTACAGAAAACTAGTGTGAAGTCCAAAGGGGCAGTGTAAGGTATTGTTTGCATGATGAGACAAATGACCTTTGTTGCAGTAGCTATCCAGCATTTTAATCCAGCTTTGTTCTATTTTCAGGTGCCTTTGAAAGCTCCCACTCTTTGGCAATCCTCCTATATGTGAGGTGGCCTCCTACCTACCTACTAAATTTAAAAGGCTGATAATAAATAACACAAAGCATATTTAAATGACAGCGAAGGGTATAAACTTCAAGCTTAATTATGCAGCATAGCAAACAAATCTAGATCAGTGCCGGCTTCATTAGTAGCAATACTGGCATACTGCTACTCTAGATGTAGCCACTGTAAGAACATTAAGGGTCTCTGTGTCTGCTGTCACAGTCATCTGCTCAGAATGGCTTCACTTCACAAAATATAAACCCAGTACATCCAAAGAGAAGACAGAACTCTTAGGATTGAATTCTGCAACAGAAGAAAGAGCACTGATGTAAAAGAGTCCCTTTGCTTTTAAACATCAAAAGGCCATTATAGTCTTTAGAAGATGCCATTAAGTCTGTTATTACGAGGACCTCCAAAATCATTCTGAATTATATTAAAAGTCTTTTAACTATTCTTTCAACTTCCAAAGTCTCTACTCCTCACATCTAACTGATGATTCAGCTCTCCATAATCTTTGTATTTTCATGTCTTTCTTGAATCTATCACTATCTAAAGAATAGGATGACAAACAAGGCAATCCTACGTTTATAATACGGTTTCATCAGAATAAGCAGCTCAAGTTCAAGTAGAAATGACAGTTACGTACCCTATAATTACTGTTTCTGTTGTTCTAGTCAGTGTAATGACATTGACAACTAATAAAACAAAAAGAGATCTTAATATCCAATTTCAAGTGTCTGATCCTACACCTGTAAGATGTCCTCGCTATCAGTTAGCCTTGTAGCACTAGCTTAGCTGCCGCAGATGCAGCCCACACTACTTGAAGAGTATAATGGACTTTCTGTGGAGTATATTGCAGTTCGTGCTGAAGCAGTGCAAACTTTCTACCTTCCTCTATCAGTAAGGCTGTTTGAAGGTTCTGAGCACCCTCACTACTTCCTGCCCCAGAAGAAGTTCAAAACAAGCACTATCCATGATAAAAAAACGAACATATGGCACTCAAGCAGGAAGCAGACCTCTCAAACTTGTTCTCTAGTGCTACTAGTGTCTTGCTAAGTGGGTTTGGACGCACAGCTGCAACTCCCAGGTGTTTTCAGACTCCATCTTCCCTGATTATACCATATATACTGCAGTACAAATATTGTGTTCTAGTACTAGCTTACACAAGCACCATGTTTAATGGAATGCAGTCATAGCCAAGCATGTCTAGGTGCTACCATCATGCAAGTAACTAAAATCAGCAAGAATATAGCACTAAAAGTTGCATGCCTGTACCAGGGCTTTGAAGGCATGTTTCTTCCTAATATAAAGCCAGCTGAGTGAGCTGACATTTAATCCATCCCGCCTCTGGTTCTGTAACTCTAGCAGATATAAAGATATTTTTAAGGAATACTGGGAAATAAAATTATCCAGTTCTCTAGAACACACGTTTCTTGGATTTCCCTAGGCAAAGTATCCAGAAATGTATGGGTTAATGCACAGTATCAGTACTTGCAACATTTGAGTTGCAGAGCTCTGTTTGATCTTTCATTTAGCTCGCGATTGACAAAGCAACCACCTCACCCTATGCGAGATAAAAATGAAAAGGAATATGTTATCATGTTAGAAAGGATTCAATTCAGTTTGATACAATTTGGTATCACAACTGCAAACCACAATCTACAAAGCTGCAAATGAAGAGAAATTCACTTTAGAGGGTTCTTCATTTACAACAGATTTCAAGCAGCTAAGCTCTCCAAGACAGCATCTTGCTTACGAGAAATTAATCTGGATATATGGAACCAAGATCATCATGTTCTTTTAATGACCTGAACTCACCAAATATTAATCATCATACAAAGCAATACAGGCTGCTGCTGTAATTAATGACCAGACTATTCCACTTTGATCAGCATAGGGTCCCATACAGTTACCAAGGAGCTTAAACTTGCGTAGAAGATTACATTAATACAAAACACAACTTCTCAGCTACATTGCCCCTGAAACACTGTAGTGTCATTTCCCCTCCCACCCCTGCACTAATGTATCTATTTCCAAATGTTGCATTTACAAGCTAGAAAGGATAATTAAAGTTGCTGCTTACAAAGCCTCTTAAGTCTCCATATCATCTTTTCACTGTGCTGGAGAACAAACGGGATCCTCCCCTCCTAGGTAACTAGGCTACAGAAAGAACTGATTCTTTTATTAACACACCACATGGTCATAGGGACAGAATGAATGCATTGGTCATAGTAGTTTCATCTGACTTCTGACTGCAGGGCACTGCTGCCTGTGAGGGTGTGGAAAGCAGAGGACTTTGTATTTAGCTCTAACAGCTTCTTCTGCTCTAAATAATTTTACTCCAAACACTGGAAATTTGTTCTGGTGTTTAATGAGATGCAATAGAATTTGGATATCTCATTTTTATAAGCAATTTTTTAAAGCATACCTGTGTCTAGGGATTTGATAGAAACCATTTTGATTCTGAATTCACAGTTCTGTGACTGTTGACTCATTATATGTCACTAATAAGAAAATGAACTACTTTGATACTGATTTGATTTAAACCATGTAAATTCAAGTTGCTCCCCTGTGATGCGTATCTATGTAACATCAATTTCTGAGTAGCACTTGATGCTTTCAGATTAATCACCAACAAAAATAAGCCAGGAATTTCCATTAAGAAGTGAAAAACCTCAAAAATAAATATAGAGGTATAGTGAGGCTGTATTTTGGTTGATGAGTACGTGACCTGAGCTTGCAAGAATCAACTAGATACTTTTACAATGAAAGTATTTTGTTACCTTGAATGAAGTGGAAGGTTATCATTTGTCCTGTTCAGAATTTGCCTTGTTTATGCACTACTAAATCCAGGAAAATGGGTTATACTTTTGTGTTAATGTCCTATTATGAAATCCATGTCTGCTAATTCTTGTGTGCAAATGGCAGCTGCACACTACAGAGCCTGCTGAGGCAGCAGAAGCCCTAATGTAAGAATATGCAGGTTTCCTGTCCTAGAAAGGCTCTTTGGCTGATCCCAGATTCAGGAATTAAATACTAAGGGAAGAATTTTATTATTCTAATTTTATATGCTAGAAAGTCAGGAAGTTCACAACTGCTTAGCAATTTCCAAACTCTGTTCCTAACTCCTAAGTGAGCTTAGTGTCATCGGAAAACTTGCTCAGGGCTCAGCAATCACACCATCCATGTCATCAACAAAGATGTTGAACAGGATCAGTCCCATCACCAACCCCTGAGGGACACCACTTATTACCTGTCTCCAGCTGGACATTGAGCCATTGACTGCAACACTTTGCATGCAGCCATACAGCCAATTCTTTACCCACTGAGTGGTCCATCCATGAAGTTTGTGTCTCTCCAGTTTAGAGATAAGGATGTCATGCAGGACAGCGTTCAACACTTATTCCTCACTATTATAGTCCTCACTATTACTCTGGAAAGCAAGCATCTAGTCTGAATTTCTGCCAGACAATTCTAAAATAGGCTGTTTGTGAGCAGCAGATAATTTTAATTAACTCTCATACCAAGTGAAGCTGAATTCTTCACTACTTGCACTTTTCTAAATAGGTCTGTGCTAACAGCCTCAGAACCAAGAAGTGTGATGAGAAATCTGGTATCAGCTGCTGGAAGAGTGGAACAAGCTACTTAA
Source organism: Psilopsiagon aymara (assembly GCA_024733675.1). Classification (NCBI taxonomy): domain Eukaryota; kingdom Metazoa; phylum Chordata; class Aves; order Psittaciformes; family Psittacidae; genus Psilopsiagon; species Psilopsiagon aymara. The sequence goes on from JANRGW010037425.1 coordinate 53,014, forward strand.
TATTCTGGTGCTTCTGCACTTTGATCTCATCCTCAATGAACTGCAGGAATGACAAAATATTAATTATGGACATATACTGCTTTATTATTTATGCTTCAAACAAAAGGCAACGTTTAAGAAACGAACCCCTCATGCTTAATTCTCTGTCATCTTTTTGCTAATTATCACAGCAAGAGGGATGAACATTTAAATCAAAAGAGCTGACTCCTACTGTTTCTAGCATCTCAAACATATGTTCTGCCTGTAAGCTGTACTTAAAGCAGTTATAAAGGTCATATTTGCATAAACTCACACTCCTAACACTGAAATGTTTTATTATTTTAATTTCAAATACAATTTCTCATCTGGATTTAACTTCATTATAAATGAAGGCTGCACCTCCTCTCAATGGAGAAATCTTTCTAACATCCTTCTCTGTGGCAGTATCTAACAAGGATATCTTGTTCTGTACAGAATGGTTGAGTCCATACACCCATATTCGGCGAGGTGCATACCATTCATCAGCTAGTGCAGCTACTTGGAAGTTGCAATGGAGGGCTGAGCTTCTCCAGTGAATGCTCGACAGGGGGACCAACTCATCAAGCTGCATGGAAACACCCCTTGGAGGAGTCAGTCTGTACGGCTCTATAGGGTGCTGTGGAGACCAGCTTTACAACACAGACCAGTGAAACATCCTCAATCTATACATATGTTCCTCCATCCATAAACTGATGGAACAATCAAGTGAATATAGCTATTGATTCAGACCATAAAGATACTGAATCTGCCTGGAAATGGATAAAAATATTTGTGCAGACACTGATGACATGGATGTAGTTCTTTTCCTAGCAATTACTTTGAATTTTTGATTATATTAAATTTTCCCCCTCCTTTTTGAAAGCTAAAGTAACGGGCCACAACTTTAGAGATGAATGACAAAGGCACACACAGTACGGCATAATTCATCCCATAATATGAACTCCATATTTTAGGGAACAAGAAAACATCAAAACAATGTACTAGCAATATTCCAAGAAGATAAGCAGCATTACATCATCTTAGCACAACTGCAGTACCTCCTAATTGGTCATTAATTCACAGTTGAAACATTAATGCTTTTGTTCCCCACTGCTGTAAAATGCAATAAAAAAGATTTTGTTTCTTTTCTTCCCTCTTATAAATATCCTCTCTTTTTGAATCAAATGATCTAATGATACCCTTGCAGGGACATTTTGTGAAAAAGATTTGCTTTATTCACAGCTTCTGAAAAGGCAAATAGGGAACAAAGTTTTGGGTTTTTTTCTTTTTTCCCCTTGGTCAAGTTAAAACAATCATTGCTACCACTTTGAACAGTGCTGTAGCTTCTCTGTGTTAAATTGCTTCCAAACAGCTGTTAGAGATCTGATGAAAAGATGCACTTGGTTACTAAAGTATACTGTTTGACTGCAGTAACTATACAGACAATTACTTCCACAAGTGGCTATTCTGCCTCTGCACCACTTCCAAGCAAGTGGCAGAAAGAGCTCTTGGCTAATGCTTTCAAGAAACTTACCACCTACAAAGGGCTATCTCAAAGTCTAAGACAGAGTTCATGAAGTCTTCTCCCAAAGCACAGCAAGCCACAGAGTTAAAACAAACAAAACCTCACATTACTTTTTCCAGACAGCTTCTACCTGGGAAGACACAGATGAAGACTGGAACAAAATTAGTTCCTTCTAATCAAGCACAAAGAAACCCCATGATACAGTTAGCCCTGCTGAATGGCATTTTTACAGTATCATGGAAGTGTCTTGAAATATTCCTGTCAAAACCTACAAGCTAAACCTTTGGCTGATATTGATGCATCGTTCATAATTTTTCCCTCAAAACTTAGGAGAATTCCATTAATTGTTTCAGAAACATACTCCGGAGCTTTAAACTTCACTGTTTCACAGCAAAGAAGAAATTTGTATGTCCACATATGTGAATATATATTTATGCATGTATGTATGCAAATATATATTCTCTATATGTAAGTATAAATTATTACATACACTGGACATGACCTTTAACAGCCCTTTTTTGTCTGTCTGCATTGCAATGCATTTCTTTTGAAGCTTGCATCAAGCATTTTATCGGAAGCATTCACCTCGTGAAAGAAATACAATCTTGCAGAGGCATATTAATATGGATAAGCCCCTCAAGCTGCTGTTCTTTGTAAGCAACCAGGGCAAACAGGCACACACAGAACATTTCATCATTATGCCACAGATGTGCACTAGAGGAACCCAAGAAAAGTGAAAAGCAGTATTATCTTTTCCTACTGCACGAATTATCAACATCTCCCAATATTCTGTAAGTTTATATTAAAACTAGGAAGCACCAAATAGTCTTCACCTGCACTAGCTCATAATTTGCAACTCTGAAAGCATCAGCAACATTACTAGCAGCATTAGTATTAATTATGTCTAGAGAAAAAATAATGACGATGTATTTATTCTAATTCAACCCTTTTATTTAAATTCAAATCTTTTCATTTGGACACAAGACAACCCCTTTCTAAACTCTGGCCTAGGTAAAGGATATCATACAGCCAACCAAAGCACCTGGCTGAAAACCAGCATTTTTGTTGATGGTGTTACAGTGAGCCTACAGTCAAAGATCTCTCCTGATACAGCACATGAAGTTAAATAGGCAGATACCATGTAATCTGTCCATAAATTCATAAGACTTACAAAGAATATATCTGAAAGAGATAATTATCAATGTCAGTGATTCCCAGCACAGCTAAATCAATTGCTTATTCAAATATTTTTAAATTTTATGCTCAACACTGGACATTTAAGTGAAAACAACTGCCTCAGTTATATTGTTCCTTGATCCCAATAAGACGACATTCTGTGTGAAGACAAAATGTGGCCTTTAAAATATATCCTGACAGCAACAAAATCCCCCAATGATGAAATAGATTTCTCTCTCACACGTCTGGACTTCCTCAATGTATTATAGTGATCAATTAATGCATTTTTTGCATACTTGAGGAAGATAGTATGTGATCCTACATATAAAAGTCTCACATAGGAGTATGTATGTTTGTTCCTAAGCGACAGAAAGAAGAGGAAGGGGGAGGAAAATCAGCATACAGTTTTGAGCTTTCTAACCTTTCCTTCAATCTACACAAGTCTGCCTTTGGTGCATGTTATAGTCAGAACAGCAGTGGAGCAGACCCAATGGTATGTAACCGACACAGATTCTGATTCTGTTGCAGCTGTTAAAGCAACAGCTTTATGATTAAGAAGCTCTCTTCACTTTTTCATTTGCAACAATCCTTTTCTATGCTTGCTACAGTTCTTCAGTGATACTTTGTCACTACCCTTGCCGTCTGATACCGTGGTTAGGATCTACAGTCCATTCTCAGCAATACACAGTTCAATATTAATAAAGGGCAGGAAGTTGACCCTTCTTCTGCACCACTTTTCTTCCTGCTCCCAGGCATACAGGGGAAGCCATCTGCACCAGGCTCTGTTCTGCTTTCTGCTGAACACACCTACTCTCCACAGAGAACCGCTTCCAGGCTTTTAAAAAATGATCTTGTTGAATATATTTTTGTAAGACTAATCTATATACAATTTGTACTGCACTGAATTACTCTCCCGTTCTGGTCTTCCATTATTGTGGATAACTGAGAAATGATTAAGAAGTTCTGTTAATTGGCAAGTGTATGCAATGTTTCAAACTGTTGCTATAAGTAGGATTCTTTTCCACTTTGAAGCTTGAATAGGCTGAAATGCCTTTTCTCAGGCTTTTGGTTTGGCAGGTATCACCTTTCTTGAACAAGAAATCCCACACTTTGAAACAAAGCCCGGACAAGCACATTTAGCACAGACCTGCCCAAGGGTGTCTCTTCCTTCCCAACCAGTGCCAGGGACAATATGGCTTTCTGGTTGTACAGTTCTCTAAGTAGAAGAACATGGCAGGCAGACCCACAGAGTATGATTTCCTTGATTCTTCAACATTAATCTTAATATGAATTAAAATACCCCAAATGCTGTCAGAGCGGCACCTATTACAAAACTTGTTCCTCCTCTGCCTATTGCCATGTGACCTGTAAATTCTGCTGCTTCTGCTAAGGCAGGTCTGGCTAGAACTTGCTTTAGTGCTAAAATCAAGATCCAAACCTTCACTTGCAAATGCCTTCCTGTTGGTACTAATTCCATTAATTCTTAGCTGTGGAGACATGAAGTATGATTTGCCAGGAATAGACCACTGGATTCAACATTATTTCAGATACACTATTTGTATCTAAACCAGAAAAGGATTCATGTCTGAAGAATTATAATTTTACTAAGGCAATAGATGATTGAGCATGAAATCTTTCTATAAGCAAAATGATCATCCTGTATCAAATCCAATTACAAAAATTCTTTTTGAAATAAAGTATGCAGATGCCTTCCAATGTACAGAGCACGGAAAACCTTGAGAGAAAAAGTCAGTGAGTATAACAACATGCTGACAGGCAACTGAATCAACTACAGAGAACTCGTCCCATGACAAGTCAGCTGCTGACTCTTTGAACTGCTACTTGTAAGTATATTACTTTCTAATTACATATTCAAAACACCATCTCAGGGATAACTTGAACACAAGTTATTGTCAGTTGTATAGAAGATTAATCAGTATGTTAAGAAGTACATGCTGTAGTATTTATACAGACAATAATCCCAAATAAGTAAGAAGTTTATCATGAGAAAAAAGAGAATAGATTAATATTTCGAACATGATTAATCATCACCCTAAAAATCAGTATATACTAGTCCCACAGCTCCTTACATAATCCTCCATCTTCCCTATTCAACTACACCTACAAGCACAGAAAAGATTTTACCATTTTGTTTAGGCTTTTACAGAGGCTTTGCACAGCCTATACAGCTGTGTAGGCTTCCATAGCTGTAACTACAGGGCCCACTCATGATTAGAACAATCAGAATTGCATTGGCAATTTCCCAACACAGAAACTGCTACATTCAGAAAAATGACATAACTGGAAAAGCACATAAAATGTGTTGTGTTGCTCTATCTCCTGCAGGTCACAGCAAGAGAACACAGCTGCACTGATGTGTAGGGGATGGATATACTGTTGCCAAGTTAAACTTTGTCCCTACTCACTTCTGGACTACAGCACATTTTATAGTTAATTATATTTTAACTACACTATCTTGACTTTGGAGCAAATCAACTGTCTTAGGATACTCTGATCAGGCCATCCAGAAAACAACCAAAAAGCAAGACCTTGCTGAAAAGCAGGCGCAGCTGAAAGCAGAACTTGTCTTTTTTAAGTGCATCAAAATGCAGTTATTTCACTGCATCATGAGACAGTGAGCTATATTAACCATATGGTGCTAGTCTGAATCACAAGGCATAAGTTTTATTCTCAATACCTGCCACTTTAAGACAGTGCTTTTTCTTTTTTGTTTGAGCCCCATCTCATGCACCTGACACTTCCTATGAATTGTCAGGAGAGAACAGAATCTAACAGAGATGATGAGCTAACTGTACACCTAAGCCATATACCACTTCTTTAGTTAGTTACCTGAAAAAACAAATTTAAAGAACACCCCTGTGATCAAATGTTGCAAATCTGTTTAAGTGTTTTGGATTTAAGAATGAAGACATCGTATTTTGACTGAAAAACTGAAGCCAAGACTGTGGCTGGATCTCGCTTGAACTGAGGGAGACTAAAAAGATTGCATGAGAAGAAAAACAAGCTAAAATGGAGTTCGTTTAAATATACTTAACCATTGGAAAAACGCATCAAGAGAAATGGCATCTTTTCCTGTCATTTGGACTTTCACCTCAGGATTGCAATATCTCTAAAACATCTTTTCAAGTAGAATGTACTGGTGAATGGATGGGTGATGAAATAGTCAGAAAAATCTTCACATTCTCTTTGCGCATATTAACTCTATGAGAAAATGAAATCGGGGACTTATGCAGAGCACGTAATATAATTCACACTTTCCACAGTATCTGTGTGCTTTCATATCACCACAAGTGGTGCAGCAGTATATTTGAGGCAGAACATATTGAGACCATTGAAACCAATGAGGTGTAGCTCTTGCACACTGGAGTTTTGCAACTGGATCCAGTAAAAGCAGCATTAATTGCATTATTAGACAATCTAATATTTGTCCATTTAGAAAGTGGCTGCTGCTGCTGCTGCTGCCCAGGAAAACCAGCTGATTTCCGAAAAACCCTGTCCATATATTAGTGGGAACCTAGGTACCTATTGAAGAAGAGTTACACTCTGGATGGATACTCACAACCCAAGATGATATTCAGTATCAGGAACAACAGCAATGACTAGACAATGACTCTTCTCAATCCCTCAAATACTCTCCTGAAAGTTGGACAAGCCTTCCCCAGCTGCAACCCCCAACAAATACATAAGTCACGAGAGAAAGCTGGTATTTAGCTTTAACACATCTTTCCTAATAATCCATTAAATATTATGGCCACAGTTTAAACAACAAATGTATAATTATTCAGGAGGGAAATGTGATGTACTGTGGATATATGGAACGTTCCAATGAGAAAGGATTCCCTTGATGGTGTGAGAAAAGCCATGACACAATAAATATTATACTGCATAGTATACATATAGTGTGCTTGTCAAGGAAAGAAGTAATTTATACTCCTTTTATAATTCATACCAAGTTGTCATCATTAAAGAGTGAAATAGAAATTATTAGATCCTCATACAGTCCTAAAACTTTCTATAAGCAAAATTGCAGTGAGAACTAAATTGCAGTAGGGTCATAGTTTCCATCTATCATTAACTTTAAAGGCTCTCTGGATACTAGTACCTGAAGGTGTGAAACGAAACTCAAATACAATGGGTATAACTCATTGGCAAGTCTGTAGTCAATGCTGTTTGTTCCTGTTGCTACTGTTTTACAAAAGTTGTAAGCATTTGAGGTTATTCAAAAAAGACATACAAAGTCAAGGCTGCTTTAAAGCAAAACTTGATTAGCACGTTTTTAGAAAATTAAATCATAACAACTAGTCTTAGTTAAATTGTACTTGAGAGAGCGAATGGTTCTGCCTGCGCTGGTTGTTTAAAATATGAATAGCAGGATGATGTACACAAAAATCTACCTGTAATAAAACTCCAAGTTGGATATTAAAATACAGTACTCAAAATAGCACTCAGATTACTTAGTCCATCTAGGAGCCCAAAGAAAGCTATTTTTGCAATATTTCTCACCTCACAGCATTAAGAGCAACACTATAACATTACAGAAAAGATGTAATGGCTGAAGTTTTTCTTACACTCTATGCAGAGCCAATACTGCTGTCTCTACTGGTCAAACTAACCAGCCAAAAAAACAGTGCTTCCCTTGAACTTACACTTCTAACTCTTCACAACACATATTCTGCATTATGTTCTTCTACTGAAAGTTCTGATCCTTGTTTTGAATATCAAACCCATACAAATTCAAGTGCGAGCCAATACTACTTTTTCATATTCATTGGTAACTCACTACCCCTAGTGGGTAAATACCAATGCTCCTGATAACACTGACCAGCACCCGGTCTATACAGTACCCAGCCCACAACTTGATGATCAAGTATCAGGCTGTCAATCAGAATAAATTGGTCTACTCATTTCAACTTAATTAAGAAGTTGAACTGACAAGACTTAAGACACTAGGAGACCATGCATAAGAATAATCATACACCTGCAGCTACAGAATATTAAATATCATACATAACAATATAAAAGGAAGGAATAACCTTACACCTACCTTTGTCTTTGCTGGGAAATAGATTCTTGTGTTCTCTGAGAACTGGCCATGTTACTATGCAATGATACATCCCAAGAAGAAGTCATGTTCTCATGAGCTCAGGTGACCTGGAACATTAACAAAACAGCTGAAGGTTAGATTTCTGGGTGCCAAATTTCAAAGTGCTTAAGTATTTTATGTGTGCAGCATCCAGCTTTGAAGTTAAAGGTGTTTCAGTCAGAGATTCTTGAAATTTTCATATTTTAAAAGTAAAAACAACTGCATTTGTCAATAATCCCACACCAGACCTACATTAAAACTGTTGTTCTTCTTCTTAAATCTGCATAATGTTAGAATAACTGTGTTTTTCTGAATTAGCTGTTGGGCTCTGTAATATTCAAACAGCTTTTTCTGCAGTTTAGTTACCTTAACATTTTCAAAGAAAACCTTAATAGTAGATACTGGATGTTTTTCAGTATTAGAAGTAATCAATTCTCTATTTGGAAATGGCTGATATATCTGTATATCACTTACACAGCTACAGGCTAATAAATATGCTTACAATGTGACTCCAGGAAATAATTCCTGACAACACTGATGTTAGTTTACACTGGAGGTTCAAGTGTATTTGCTTTCCATGATGACTAATTTTAAATGCTAACTTTAATAAGGCATTACAGTGTTCCATTGGACAACAGAACACAACCAAGCAGAAGGATTTTAAATCACAAATGGGGCATTCATGTGCAAGTATCAGAATCACAGAATCAGCTAGGTTGGAAAAGACCTTTAAGATCAAGACCAGCCTTTACCCCAGGACTGACGAGTCCACCACTTGTGGATCACAGCAGGATCACTGCCCTGATCCTGCTGGCCAAACTACTGCTGATACAGGCCGGAATGCTTTTGGCTTTCTTGGCTGCCTGAGCACAAGCTGGCAGATGTTCAGCAGCTGTCAAGCAACATCCTGAGGCCCTTTTCCACTGAGCAGCTTTCCAGCCGCTCTACCCCAAGCCTGGAGCGTTGCATGGGGTTGTTGTGACTGAGATGCAAGACCCATCAGTTTGCCTTGTTGAACTTCCTGCCATTGGCCACAGCCCATGGATCCAGCCTGTACAGATCCCTCTGCAGAGCCTTCCTACCCTCCATTAGATCAACATTCCCACCCAACTTCATGTCATCTGCAAATTTACTGAGGGTGCAATTGATTAAACATAACATTTATGACAATGGATTTTCTCTACAAGTTACATGACACTCACTGTGAAAACTGTAGTTTTAAAGTTATTTAATCACTTACTCCACCTTTTTGCATACAGTAAGAATTCAGAAACCTTCCTTGTCCTTCCTTTTCTTTTTTTGTTTCACTAAGTGTTGAAGCAAATTTTAAAATGCAAAACCTATTACAATTAATTGGGTTAACATATGTGAGAAGCAAAAGATTCAACTTTCCCCCAAACCAGGAAACCTATAACCATAGATCCTAGGGAATATAGGTCCGTATATTTTAATACAGAATGGATATCCCAAGTTCTGAGGACCTTATTTATTTTTTTAAATAAACAAACAAACATAACAGAGTGCTGAGGTCATAACCATGGGCTGAGCAGTGTAAACCACTGAACACTCATGGCAAAACAGACAATTCGTAAACAAGCAGATGCTCTTAGCATAGCTTGGCAAGGCTGTAACTTGCAACTAGAAAGCCACCGCTGTTGAAATCCAATTGATTTTTTTCCCCCTACAACTAAGACACAAAGAAGATGTTTTATATTGAAAAATCAATGAAAACACCAGCTTAATCTGCTTAATTCCTGTCAAAGGGAGATCTTCAATTGATTTCAACAGAAAGATCACATATTTTGAGAGGAAACCTATGTAAAATCATGGACAAGATTCTAAATCTGTTTTAGAAAAATCTTTAGAACAATTATGTTAATGTCTTACTTCACCCTCTCATCAATATTAATGATGCCATGACTCAAACAACTTCAAGTTTATACCTGTCTTTCAAGGAGAATGGCACTTAAACTTTGTGCAAACATTAGGCAGTTTTAAATAAGCCCTTATCTATGTTAATTAGACTGCAAATGAGGCTGCATTGTTAAATATGGTACCCACAGTCTATTGCTAGCACATTAGGAAGTGAACAGCATGAGTGACCTTGAAGAACATTAACACTCACCAGAAGGGCACTGAGCCAGCCCCTGTTGCAAAACTGCATTCTAAGTATAAACAAATCAGTGTAAAAGACTGTATACACATGGAAGGAAATGAATCTGGGGGTTGAAACTCTGGGTTACCTCTGCAGTGAAACCATTCTGCACATTGGTAGACATGTGCTGCATAGAGACAAGCAGATTAGTCATACTTTTACTCCATTTGTTCATCCTATGAAGTGGTAGTTGTAATTTGCATCTGTTCTTGGGGGAAGGGTGAGGGGGACAATATATGGAAGAATATAGGGAACTGTTATCAGAAGCTGATTTTTATCATATAAACAGCTTACATAACACTGCAGCAAGCACCTGGGAAGCCCTACAGGAAGACTGATAAATGATATAATGATAATTCTACAATATAACTGACATGATTCATACTGCAGAACAGACTGATTGCACAGAATATAATTCAATAAATATGAGAAAGAAGTGAAGATAAAAAGCCTAGAAATACTAACACTACAGCAATAATATCATCTGAGATCAGAAATAGCTTGAGGTTAATCCTTTTTATTTTTTTGAGACATAAAGAGTTAAGTGCCATTGATGTGTCCTTCCCTTTTCAAACAGTAACTTGAAGGTTATGTCAATCTGCTTTCACTAGCATCACAGTCCATGTACTGCTACTCATCATTAGGAACTCTGTGAACAGAAGTAACGATTTTTCTATAGCAAACACCATGTAACTTAAATGAGAGACCCCACCACACTGAAAAGGCTCAGTTTAAACCAGTAACTACTGCATCATGAATCATGGAGCTGAAATTTAAGTTCTTTTGCTGCGTCAAATTACTTCGATTTCAATTTTAGAAACTGCACCAGAAACTCACATGCAACAGGAATCCTCTTAGAATAAGGCCTATAAGGCCATGTGCTATTTGTCAACCACCACAGCAAGTATGTTAATAAATATTATTTACTTTATAAAATTCTTTAGAAGAATGTGTTGACCAAAATGCTCCCTGACAAGAGAAGGTAAGGCAGAAAACATGAAAGAATCTGAATAGCAAAACCAACATAAATTTGTACAATTATAAAATAACGGTGAAACAGTGACTTAATGAGACACAGAGATGAAAAGACATCTTGTCATCTCAAACATCTGTTTGAAAAATGCGAAATATTCTGCCATTTTCCCTCGCAGATATAAGTTTGTATAATTTTCCAGAGTAACTGCAACATAAATTGTATGTGAAGTGTAAGCTCGTTACATGACTTACAAGAGCAAAACACTAATAGAAAATAGAATTCATTTGTCGCACTAACCATGCAAGTATATGACAAATCATCATATTTATTAGGTCTCCTGCTATAAGCACATGGCATACTGACTGGTGTGTACAGAGCTTGTGGAGATTTATTAAAGAGTTCTGAGTGGTTTGAAAGGGTATATGAATTAGTTCACACTTTATACTTTCTTTACCTTCTCATGGCTTTTTTTTGTTGCCCAGAGTCAGTTTGTTTCCTCAGTGAATCCATCTCATTCATAAGGTATACTGAACTGGTACACAAAAAAATGCTTCACTGACTGTCTTACGGTACCACTTCAGTATCTCACAGTTTACACTCATTCTAACCTTAATCTAGAGTGTATTTCACTAACAAAAAACAAGTGCTTGCTACAGACCACTATGGATCCTTTAAAGGGATATTCTCTTAATAGGAAGTATCTCTCTTCCATCATAATGTTACCCCATTTCAATTATATTTCCTTCATTACATACATTTCCAATTAAGTTGAAAAAAAAAAAAAAAGAAATCATCTGGTTCAATAAAAAGCTTTTGGACAACAATAACTGAAACTAAAATTCCAGTTGAGTTAAAGCCAAAGGGAAAGAAATCACGAAGAACTGCTTTTGCGAGACCTCACTTGGAGTATTGTGTGCAGTTCTGGTGTCCTCAACATAAACAGGACATGCAACTTTTGGAACAAGTCCAGAGGAGGGTCACGAGGATGATCAGGGACTGGAGCACCTCCCATATGAAGACAGGATGAGAAAGTTGGGGCTGTTCAGTCTGGAGAAGAGAAGGCTGCGTGGAGACCTCATAGCAGCCTTCCAGTATCTGAAGGAGGGCTAAAGGGATGCTGGGGAGGGATTCTTCACTAGCGACTGTAGTGACAGGACAAGGGGTAACGGGTTTAAACTTAAACAGGGGAAGTTTAGATTGGCTATAAGGAGGAAGTTCTTTACTGTAAGGGCAGTGAGGCACTGGAATGGATTGCCCCTTTGGGGTCATTCAACCGTGAATGCTCCACTGCTGGCAGTGTTGGAGAGAGCCTTGGGTGACATGGTTTAGTGGGATGTGTCCCTGCCCATGGCAGGGGGGTTGGAACTGGATGATCTTAAGGTCCTTTCTAATCCTAACTATTCTATGATTCCATGATTCTACATATACAGTGATAAAACACTGTAAATCCAGTTCAGCACAGAATTGATTCCTTCCATGTCACAGAGCATTGGAAGGGAACATCTCATGCTGTCTAACAAGCACCCAAACCTTAGCTCAAAACTTGAGGCAAAATCTGGGCGTTGTACCATGCATTATCACAATTGACTACAAGCTCCTTTGCACTCTTACAAATTCAAATATACAATATTTTAATGGGGAAGTGATCTGTAATAAAAGAGTTTATCTGAAAGTAAAAAGGGATGACTGTTTACTAAAATACCTAATTCTTTCTGAGTCCATAAGAAGCCTTATCTTTCTTAACCTTACAGCCTAAACTGTTAGTGCTTCTCATTTTAATATTTAGTTCATTATTTTGCTAGACATAAGAAAAACAGCAAATGTATGTAGTTTAAAAGAAATGTGGAGGTGATTGCTCATTTGTGCCATTGAACAAGGGTCTTTCTTCAAGTCTAATTGGTGATATTTCACTTCCCGAGTTTTGAAACGAGGCTGAGATATTTATTATTCCAACCTCATGGTTTGGGTGGGAAAGGACGTTAAAAGCTCATCCAATTTCAAACCCCCTGCCATGGGCAGAGACACCTTCCACTGGGCTGGGCTGCTCAAAGGCCTGTCTAGCCTGGCCTTGAACACTTCCAGGGATGGGGCAGCCACAGCTTCTCTGGGAAAACTGTGCCAGTGCCTCACCATCCTCACAGGGAAGATTTTTTTCCTAATGTCTAATCTAAATCTCCCCCTTTCAGTTTAAAGCCATTCCTCCTTTTCGTGTCACTACATGCTCTTATCAAAAGCCCCTCTCCAGATTTCTTGTAGGCCCTCTGTAGGCACTGGGAGCTGCTCTAAGGTCTGCCTCAAGCCTTCCCTCCTGCAGCCTGAACAAGCCCAGCTTTCTCAGTCTGTCTCCAGAACAGAGGTGCTCCAGGCCTCTGATCATCTCTGAGGCCTCCTCTGGACTCGCTCCAACAGGTTCACATCCCTCTTGCGATGGAGGCCCCAGAGCTGAACACAATAGTCCAGGTGGGGTCTCACAAGAGAGGGGAGGGAGGAGCATCACCTCCCCTGACCTGCTGGATACGCTCCTTTTGATGCAGCCCAGCATACAGTTGGCTATAGGATTATGCATTATGGTTGTGATCTATATATTCCAAATAATGTAAAATCTAAACTGCAGCTCTGAGATGCAAATGATTGTTTTATGCTTCTTGTGACTGTCCTTAGTTAAAACATAGATGTTAAATCTGATGTAAATTCAGTTCAGCATTTTAACATTAATGTCAAGTTTCTATTTATACTCCCATGAGATGGTACTATAATTTTTAAGCTATTTTGAGGTAATAATTTCATTGTCTTCATTTAATGAAAATATTTTTCTACAGGAAATATTTGTAAAGAGTTTTAAAATTACATTTAGTCCCTCATTTCCATCAGTCATAATTTATTTATTCTTTTCAACATGTCATTTATTAAAATACATTACATTTAATTATTAACTTGATCTGCTTGTTCCTCTGATCTAGCTTACAGGGTTCCTCATCAAACCTCCCCCCACCTTCCTATTACCAAATCTGCTTTCAGTCAGATTTGAGGAGGCAAGAATACTCAATGTCCACTCCCATCTCAAGCATCACTGATTGGACCTGTAGTGGCAGCTCAGCAGTGAATTACTATTACAGAAGGAGAACACACCCGTAATCTCCATGAAGCAGTCCTCATCTCATTTTGAGAATACTGGAAAACATATTCTTAACTGTGGAAAGCTGAGAAAACATACTTGGCATATGTAAAACTGCTCATTCTTCAAATGCATGCATCAATTCCATAGGAATCTCTTCTTCATTCTTAACTCCACCAGACCCTTCAAAACTTTACCCTGAATGAGTCACTGCTCGTCCTATTACACAGAGGTACCCTGAAGCCTCTTTATACCTTACATAGGCATCTTCTGCTCTTTTCAGCAAACACTCTGTACTTGCCCTTCTAACCTTCTGAAAACTGTCACCTCTACCTGTGAGTGGCTGGTACTGTCTCCTTGCTGGTACTGTCTCCTTTGCACAGTCCCACAGCCCAGCACAGCAGAAACTTTGCTAGTATTGTATTTCTTTATTCCCAGTGGCAAGTCTGCAGATCAGAACAAAGTGCAGGGGTCTCATTCATTCCTCACTTACACATGAATACTAACTTGACAAACATTGGCACAAACACAGGCAACATTTAGTCCATGTTTTACATCCTTTCCTCAATGAGCTGACATAGAAAACACAATAAAAAGCCAGAAATGCTCCCATTCATTCAGCCAAATTTTTGCTTCAAGGGGTTAGAGTACAAAATCACATTTTGAATAAAGAATTTAAACAATATAAAACTATCTAATGTTCAATATCAGAAGGAGTTTGCATACATGTGAAAAATAAAACTAATCACTGGCAAGGGCACTGTGAAGGAGCCCTTGTGATACCTTCCGTGGAACATAAATCTTAACATTGCAGTGATTGTGCGATTTTTGCCACAGCAGATGTGCAGTGTTAAGCAACATTACAGATCACCCTGTTAAAGCTCATTTACTCATAGTCAAAGGAGTGCACATAGCAGCTGGAAAACAACCAGACGTATCAGCACAGAATATACTAAGTCTTCTTACTTCTGTTTTATCAGACAATGATTGTATCATATAACAAGAGATTAAGTATGTCAACACAAGTTTTGATAAAAGTAAATAAAGTGCTATTGTAATTGCTGATGCTTTAAAACATTTCAGATGATGTTTCACACTTAAATTTCAAAGCACTGAATGTAGAGCCAGATAAAAGAAAAGACTACTTTCTATTAACTTTTAATATACGTAAGAGACAAGTCTTAGATTGAATTTGACGGCTCCTGTATTTTCACATCATAAGAATCTTATTAAATTTTGATACTGCAATTTTGTAGGAGGTAAGGATTAAGTAATTTATAGCTGGGTATTATCAGAAATCTCTGCTTGACTACTGAAGTGTAGCTTGCTAGAAACCTGTGAAGTAACTTATTAATGGTTCCAACACATGCTGAAATGATACATTTGAATTCAAAATGCTTTAGTATTCAAATGTTTTAGAAATGGCAGTTTAAGCTGGTATGTCACAGCCTTTACTGTGCTGCAATAATCATTCCCATTTGCATTGCTAGAAATCTACGCAAAGGAGATCAAACCTCACAGGGCTAACCTCTGCAGAGACAGCCATGGCAGACATCCCTAAATTTAAATAAAAATCCTTAATCTAAATATAAAACACAAGAGTTTTAAATTTGTAAAAATAGCAATAAAGTTATATAAACAGGAAGAACCCAAGGCTGGAACAACCTCTGCCCAGTGCATTGCCACAAGACAATGCCCTGACAAGAGAGACATAAGCCTATCTACCAGCAGAAAGGCTGCAACATTAATGGCTACAATATGACACAAACATTACAGATGTGATGGAGTGAGGTATCAGGCTACTAATATGTATCTATTCTGAGATATCAAAAAAATTCAATCAATATACATAATCATATACATTTTCCTCAAGATGTGTAAATCAACTTTATTCTGTGAGCAGTAACAACCATTTTTTTAACTGCTTCCTGAATTCCAGTCTTTTATTTTTAACAGTTTAAACATGTTCCCCTGCCCCAAATTAGCAGTAAGGCTGAAGGAATACAAAAAATAAAGACAATTCCACCTTATTTTTGATCTTCAAGATTTTGTGAACAGTGAAGGCCAACAATGCAAGTTTGCAAAATTTTCATACGTTGACAGATGGTTTCCAAAACACAACAGTTGAACTAATTGTATTACAAAAGGAAGACCCACCAACAGCCAGGTTAACACCTGAAAACAGCTGGTTATTTTTTACTGAAGCTAACAGACAAGAGGCTGTGGTTAGGACACAAATAATACACACGACTAATAACTGACATAATTCAATTTTTGTTTGCCTGCAAGTTCAGCGTTAATTTAAGACTGAGGGATGTTACCAGAACACATCAAAAGACAAAGTCATTATCTTACGGAAGAAGAGTACCTAATTCGAAATAATTGTACTGGAACAGCCCTTTGGCAGTTTTCATTCTCTGGGAAAATTGCCTTCCTTTCATGATACTGTACAAGCCCATCTGCTATTATTGCTCATTTGCATTTTTATTTTATGAGGGATGCTTTCTTCAAAACCAAACACCAGAGTTTCTCTTCTTACAACAGGAATTGAAAGCCTTGAGGTCTGAAGACATAAATGACACTGACGTCTTGTTTGTATAAGCTAAAGCAAATTCAGCAGAAGAGTTGAGCGGTACTGCGCATTAGGAATATGGATGCAATGATCCAGGCAAAAGGAGTACAGATTCTCAGGCATATTTTTATACAATAAAAAAATTACGGTGCAATACTGATGCAAGAACATCATGGTTTACGTTTGTGCAGAATACTAACTAGGTGATTAAACAGCAGTGAGTAAAACTAGGATGACTCCTATTGTGATCATCTAGACATACCTAGAGACCTATATTCCATGTAGATGTATACTATCAATCACATATGCGTATATACACACAGAAGCACAAATTGTAAAGAGGTAATGCAGGGCTGGGAGAGTGCCTTTTATCCAGGCACTCCTTAATCATTGCCACATCTCATAGCACTGCCATCAGAAAGCTACCTGGTGAAACTCCAAATCCTCCTCCTGGTCAGTAAAATCAGATGCAGAAGTGGCCCTACTTAACTGCGATTCCCTGTTACCTCCTGCCTCCCCTCTGCCAGTTCTGCATGTTGGCATTTCGTTTAGGCAGTTCTCCAAACAGACCCCCAAGACGTTTCTCAAAGTAGGTCATTAGTTTCAGTTACCTTGTGGCAGGTACAATGAAGCTTTTAAGCATACATGTTGCAATACAACTGCTAAACAGCACAAAGGTGGAATCCGAAATCACACATTCTGTAATTCAATTAAAGCTACATTTAGGATCAAGTATGTGCCTGTAGACACAGTTTCCTGCCTTTTGGTACAATTTTCCTAGACTTCCCTGAAGCTAAATAGTTGATAATTTTTCTCTCATAACTATTAGAAAGCAGGCATGGCATGTAAGAAAAGGGTTGACAGTCGGAATACTGTTTTTCTGCCTAGCCAGCTTCACACCTGGTACTGCCTTTATTCTTCTGTGATGTTATACCAAAAGCAGCATGACAAAGTGGTTTTCAAGAATTTTCTCCAAGTGCTACTTTTTCAGTGCTTCCAAAAGGAAAAGCCTCTTTTTTGTATTTAGGGGCTACTGGATACACTTAGGAAATAAAACTGTTCAGAACACAGGACTGACATTTTGAGGTCTGTTTCCGGATGAGTCATCTGGATGATGCCAATAATATAAATCTGCCCATCAGTTTCCTTTCCAAAATATTCAGCTTTACATTACAAGGAGTGATTGCTTATCTTAGTGTAGATTTCCTAATTTTGTTCTCTTGAAGTACTCTAATCTCGTACTATATTTAGAAAAGCACAAGATACCCTGTTCTTTCCTGATTTGCATAAGACCCCAAATTCTCTTATTTCAAATTCTCCAAGATTTGCTGCTATGCTTATGTCAAACAGCATGAGCAGCTACCTGTACTTTTCCCTGCACTTAACAGTAGTACAGAGAATGATTTTGTGCTTATTTATCATTCATATTTAACATGTGACATATTCAGCTTGGCATCTTTATGATGCTGCTGTGGCAGGTTTTATACCCAGTTTTTATCAGATATTCTCATCTAATTGTAAATGTCAAGTGGCTGGCTACTGCTGTTGTGAGTCCCACACCCTGCCAAGTCACTTAGTGCAGGGGGTTGGACAGAGCACATTTACTGTGCCATCCCACAACCACACTGACACTCTGTGAAACTTGTAGAGCTGTAACTACAGCTTCTATATTCCACATTTGTTTCATATGCTACGTTGGATGTTTCCTAGCAGTGATTTTTTTTTTTTGAGACTCTGCCAATATAGTTTACTCAAGGCCAGCACTGCACAGTGCTATTTATCAGATTTGTATATTTGAGCAATAATTATAAGCACGTTAGGAAATTGCTACTGGCACAAAAGGTGCCATGTTACAGAAGATTGGTGTGTCTGCCTGCATCGTGATGTTTGAGTAAACGCTACCCCTAATAAAAAAAAAAGAGTTCTGAATAAAATACATCTTCAAATCTTTTTCTTCTTTCTTTTTTTAAACCACTCCTCCATGTCACAGATTAGATTTCTTCTGAAGTTGCTATCAGGAACCACTGAATTTCTACTGAAACTGAAGTAGGAAAGTTGCTTCAAAAATCTACATAACTGTGCAACTTCTAATCTAGCAATAACTCCTTCCAGGCAAATCAAACACACAGTGCCACAGACAAGTGGTTTTTAACCTCTTGCAAACATCTGAATGTCAAGGAAAGAGCATTTACCGCTTAAATAGTTTAAATTCATCAGCTGTCTGCAAAAACAATTTCTGTGCAACTGTTTAACCCAGACTGATTACATTGTCAAGTAATATGTCAATTATTTGAGACATCAAATTTACAGTCTCACAATAGATACTTCAGTAAATTTTGCATTCATCTCTCACAGCTGTGTTTGATGATTTGACCCTGATTAAAATTCAAATAGTGCCTTTCTGTGGCAATTCCTTTTGATATCCCATTCATCTCCACAATTTCAATAAAATTGGGAATAAAAGAGGAACATTCTAGCCTCTATTTACTGTATATATTATCAGTTGTCTGCAGAACCTTGCTGTAACAGTTGAGCACAAGAGGTGAACTGTGTCAGAACTTCCCCACGTGAGTCTTTCAGGAATGAGACAAAGAACTCAGCATATCCCCCTCTTCCATTTGTAAGACCACATAGAGAGTGACAGACAAAAGAAATCAAAAGCTTTAAAAACTCATCACATGGAAAGTAATCTTCAAACCATAGTGTGAGCCAAGTCTGAGGAATTACACCTGATTAAATAGTCTAGAACAATTAGAAATTTGCTTCCAGAATCTATGAAAGCAGTGATGTTCTTACTGAATTACAAAGCTTGTCATAGCACCAGCAGAGACAAAACCAGTAATGTAAGAATGTGCAGGGTTATCATGTAAGTAGCCATGCTGTGGTTGCTCAACTGTCACCCACATACGTTACCTTTTGTTTGCTTCCTTGCTAAGGAACAAATGACTTTCCAACTGCAACTGCAGTTGAAGTAGGAAGGAGACTGAACCTCTCTCCTCTCACATGCCAGCTTACAGCACATATTAAATAGCTATAACAGCTTATTTCAGTGACCTGACTATATCTGGTAGAAATACAGAGGAATAAGAGGAGGGGCTCTGGCAACTGTTAGATTGCATAGAAATGTACTGGCTAAAGCTGTCAACTGAAAGATAAAAAGTAATTTTGAAAATCAACAGCTGAGTATCACGAACATGATACTTAGGAGCATGACAACAATTCAATGGTGACAAACACAAAGCCACAGTCTAGAAGGCCTCAGAAATTTTTCCAGTGCAATGGGATAAATGAATGCCAGTTTAAGAATTTCCATGTCAGTAAATGCTTTTCCATATTCTTAAGCAAAGGATAGGACAGACATCATCTCACACAACACTTCCACTGTAATTTAACATGATTCTTGGTTGTCACATTTTTCCATCTACAGCAGAAACGTTAGTGCAGCCCAAAACTACAAGGAATAGCAACATCAAAAAACACATAACATATGCCAATGTTTGGATGAAAAAATGCAACTATCTCAAGTCATTGTGTCTGCAGTAACGCATCACTTGAAGCTTGTCACACTGGCCAAGACAGAAAATGAGAATTCCTTAATTGTTCTGATACAGCTGCTACCCTTAAGCAGACTGACTACTTAGAGATAAACACAGATCTATGAGACTACAGGAATGCCTGGCAGGAAGCTGGGCTTTAGTACAAAGCAGAGTATTACTGACAATAACTACCCTTAGCCATCAAGGCAAAGGCACAACTTTACCAACTGAACTAAGGCACAAGCTCAAGAGTGTCGCATGCTGACTAAAAGAAAGCACAGCAGGAGGGCCAGGAGACCTCCTTGGATGGATAAGGAGCTGCTGAGGAAAATTTGAAGGGAAAAAAGAGGCTTATAACAGGTGGAAGCAAGGACAGGCAGCCTGGGAAGAATACAAAGTTCCTGTCCAGGAAGCTGGGACCGGGTTAGGAAAGCTGAGGCCCAGTTAGAATTAAACTTGGCTAGGGATGTTAAAGATAACAGGAAGGGATTCTATAGGT
>JANRGW010037427.1:8387-23262 GCA_024733675.1 Psilopsiagon aymara
CCCATTACCCCTTGTCCTCTCACTACAGTCCCTAATGAAGAGTCCCTCTCCAGCATCCCTATAGGCCCCCTTCAGATCCCGGAAGGCTGCAATGAGGTCTCCACACAGCCTTCTCTTCTCCAGGCTGAACAGCTCCAACTTTCTCAGCCTATCTTCATATGGGAGGTGCTCCAGTACCCTGATCATCCTCCTGGCCCTCCTCTGGACTTAAAAAGTTCCAAAAATTCCATGTCCTTTTTATGTTGAGGACACCAGAACTGTACACGATACTGCAAGTGGGGTCTCACGAGAGCAGAGTAGAGGGGCAGAATCACCTCCCTCCACCTGCTGGTCACGTTCCTTCTCATGCAGCCCAGGATACGGTTGACTTTCTGGGCTGCAAGAGCACACTGCTGGCTCATGTTCATTTACTGTTTCTTGTTCATATCTTGTGTAAATGTGTCACTTTTTGGCAACATCTGTATCATATACAAGCATAGTCTGATTTGAAGGCATTCTTTTTAGGCATATTTTAGCAGGAGCATACAATCAAATCACAGGCAATTATGTACTTAGTCATAACCATTTAGTATAAATATTTTCTGCCTATCAATATATACAATATTTACATTATTCAGTTAGGATCTCTCTCCTTCTGTGTTTGAAATAACATATCTCAGTCATGGTCCTAAGGGTGTAAATCAAAACAGAGGCAGGACAAAAAGGGCACCTTTCATCCTCAAATACACAAAATATGCATATTAAAAAGTTTTGGAACTCATGACATATTGTAGGCTGGGGTTAGTAGTAATTTATATCTTACAAAATTACTGTGGTAGTTATTCATGGCAGTACTCAATACTAAAGCATACATACCACAGTGCCACAGAGTATATAACAGATGACTTAAAAACGAAAAATCAGATTTTTACGTGATGTAAATCAATCTATTTGTTTTGATTTCCCCCACTAAAGGTCAAGCTGAGGTTTTCAGTGCCTAGGATGCATTTGGCATATAATATCTAATAGCAAAATCTAGATATGTAGGGGAAGCTTGGGGTTCACGATAGGGCCTTTGATTCCTTACATACGTAAGGATTCAAATCAGTCATTTCTTTTTACTGGCTTACCACTTCATTATTTCCTGCTTCTAGCTTCTGCATACATGCAGCCTATTCAGGAAGGAAAATTCAGGCAGGAAAGTAAAGGGGCTATGGAAGATTTGAATTTTCTCTCTCTCCGGAAATTTAGCTACATAAATCCATTAGGAGATTTGCACCGTCAGTTGCAGCTGAAACAGGTTTACACAGAGAAGCTTGGTGGGATATAGGAGTGAGGGTAAATATGATTCTGCAGTCACAGCCTGGGATGTCTGCAGTCAAAGTAATGGCAATCAGTCTCACAGGATTACTGTAATGAATCTGAAGACTGCTGGAGAAGTACTGCACTGAGCTTTGTACACTAAAAAAAGAATATATTAAATCCTAGTAAAGCTGAAATGTTTGGAAAATAAGAAAACATGTGAAATTTTGAAAGAATTATGTACTCTTTTGGAGGGTATTTTAAATTCATAATGTTTTTCTTATATCTTTTTCAGAAATCTTTAATGCCTGTTATCAGCGTCATGATTTAGGTTGTCTTGTAATAACAATAATAACTTGGAGTCAAAACCCACAAAACTTCAGGGAAATACGTACAGTAATTATCATGTGATACCACCTAGTCTTATATTCTTGGGTGCCTCATTTAAATAAGAGGCAGAAATGCCATGTCTGTGGAGAGACAAAGACGAATTCAGATCTTAGGTAATTTTAAATCATTCTTTGGAGGTCTTCATTTTATTTCCAAAGATTGCAGAGACACCTGCAATAACTGGGTTACCATGTTATGCATCTCATTTATCCACCTGATATTAGGAGACAAGATCCACACAAAAAAGCCTGCTTTTTGGGATTTGTTTTAGAAACTTGTTTGAAGTTCTCTTAAATCATAAACTGTCATCTTATGTTCTTGACTGGAATCATTGTGTTAATTCCTTGCTCCTAAGTGTTGCCAAGGACTGTGGTATCAGGATTGAAAGAATAGAGCTATTATATTTCAAAAGTAAGGAGAGTATTGACAATTTTTAAAGTACCCGTAGTACTTAAACACAACTTTGCAAATAATTTTAAAAATTTCAAGTACTTTATACAATTTCTTTACCAGTTTCCTACATGGATGGAAATGTATTGAACATAATATTTTGAGACTAGTTTGTAGAAAGCTGTCTTTCAACCTGCTGTTTTCCCAGCTGACAGGCCAGTACTTCTATAGGAGTTTCATGGTGAAGAATGTCCCATTGAAGGGAGTGTGTCTCTTTGGCTTGATCCCACAATTCCCTTTCTGCCAATACAATATCAAGAAGAAAAGTGATAGAATTTTTTAGGTTGCTCCCATACTCTTGTGTAGGTGGGATAAAATACAGTGGATTGGTTTCACAAATCTTCTCTTTTTCCATGCCTTTATGGGAAGAGCTATTGAAGTTAGTGCTTCTTTGAGCGGGAGTTAGATCAGAGGGACTACAGAGCTTCCTTGCCACACAAATGACTCTGTAACTTCCTGCTTTATGAGGCAGTTTTCAAGAAATGTTTTCAATCTGTGAATGTGGTCATTGCTTATGGTCATGTTAGCATGCTAGCTTCCTCTCTGCCGTCAATTAACACACATGACTGATGCAGTCCCTCTTGTTTATGGTGACACAGTACACACTGGGGTCATTTACACCAGCACTGAATGATTGAGTTGCTAGTGTTAATATGCAGTTATGAAGTACTGCAGTCACAGCGTACATGCAGAAATAGATAAAAGGGCTGAATTGCTGTACTCCAACTGTTTGGCAACCAGTGTAAAATTTAATATAAATGCAGAATGATTCAGTGGTCTGGCACATGAGGTAAAATATAAATAATGTCACGGGTTGTTTTGGAACACAGACTTGGAAGGCTGGTTTGTAAAGTTGTCTATATGACACGGGTAATATGTATTATGGGGTTTATACACTTTTAAATACCTTAAATGCTCTTTTGTGGTACCTTATCTTAGACTTGTCCTGAATCTGGTAATGTGGAATGTGTCTAGCTGACAACCTTTTTCTAGAGAGTGCTACACTGAAAAATTGGTTCGATTTTTGATACATTCTAACAATTTTTTACAGATAATTATCCATCTGCTTCAATGTTATTCTTAAAATTTGAACAAAAATAATTTCGAATTAGTCTTTAAGAATTCCCAAATAGAATTCTGTGCTAACTTTTGGATTTTTTAAATTTCTTGAGATTGTTTAAGAATGAAAGTTGGACAGAGCCTTGGGTAGCATGGTTTAGTGGGAGGTGTCCCTGTTCATGGCAGGGGGGTTGGAACTAGATGATCTTAGGGTCCTTTCCAACCCTAACTATTCTATGATTCTGTGAAAGCGCTTGCTATGCACCTTGCCTTGACAATCATTTTTCCAGGAGTAATATTATCCCAAGCATTTCCTGTGAAAATATTTTTCTTGAAAAACAAAACAATTGTCTAGCTTAGTAAAGGCCAAGGGGTTTTTATTTTTATTTAATTATTACTGACATTGGTAATTTCTTGAATCTATTACTGATTTTGTAGGATGCCCAAAAATTTGCTAGACATATATTTGGGCCTAACCTGAGAGTAAGTCTCAGATATGGAACTGATATGTCAAAAATATCCAAATATAATAAGCATATTTGATTCAGAGCATTACCAAATATTTCCAGACTCCTGGAAATTGTCCTGAGAGCACATTTTCCATTGTAGAAGTTATGCAGCACTTTACAGGACTGAGCTTTTAATCAGGATTTCCACAACATTTGACTTAATTTTCCATGTCAGGATATTCTACTAGTTGCGACCTTTGAACCTCAAATTAAATAAATAACCAGGGAACAAGCACAGCTGTCACAAATGCATGAAAGAATGCATAGAAGAGGACAAGGATCAATTATGCCCATTAGGAAATGAGGGTTGAAGAAGAATTGTTTTAAAACTATAGAAGAAATATGTAGGCTAAATATTATGTAAAACGTTGATAGAAATTAACTTTAGCAAGCAATTTAATGAGGAAGGAGGAGATGTGCAAGGTTAGGAATCTTCTTTTTGGAATGGTTATTTTAATTATTGCTGACAGTATGAAGGAAATGAATATCTTAATGACCATCTAAAGGTTTATTCTTGTCCAAATTATTCTAGAAATTCTCTTGTGGCTATAGCAAGTGTGTATAAACTTCTCTCTGTTGAGCTCAAAGTCAGTGATTAGTAATCTTTTCATTTCTCAAAAGCTTTCAAGGGCAGGGAAGGAATGAGCCAGAGGTTGCATGGATTTTTCACCAGAATTTAACCTGGTCTAACAGCATGAGTCTCTAAAGAGTAGCAGCCTGCCTGCAAGTCTTAAAAACTAAAGTAAATAATGGATAAATGACATTCCATTTGATCTTTTCCATGCTCTGTGACTATACTTTAGCACTAACAAATTTCATATACTGTCACAGATTCAGGGTTGCATTTTGTATGACTTTTAATATATAGCACCCCATATTTTCTTCCACAGAATGTGCTGAATGTGCTTCCCATCTGTCTTCTACCACAGACTTCTTTCTCTGTTGCACTTGCAACTTCTGTTTAACCAGGGAATTGACTAATGGTGTCTAAAAATAACTGCATTGCTTCTCCCATTAATTCACAATATATACCTTAGAAAGCATCCCGTCTGTTAAAAACGAGAAGCTAACCCCAAAGTCTAAGCAGAGCGCAGCTTTATGCAAACCTATTTAATGAGAAAACACCAGTCCTTGCTGGAGCTAAAGCTTAGGTTATTCACTGGAAAGACAGATTAGGCCATTCTGCAGGTTTTCGGGGCTTGGGCACACAGGTGGAATAATATGAAGAAAAAAAATATGGGACAATATCAGTCTGAATCAGAGCGTCAAAATTGCATCCTTCATGCAGATTATGTGTAAGAGTCTAATGTGTTCCACATGTGTTATTCATGGCTCACTTTTATTTATTACACTAGAGTTTGCAAATGCCTCTTGCTTTGCTGAGCAAGGAAACAAGAAATAATTAGCTGAAGAAGGTAGGCAAGTCTTCTGATGATTCTCCTGCAAAGTCTGTTTTCACCCGAGAAAAGTTGGTCCTTAAGTGCTGCTATTATGAAGCAAGTTTAAAGTGATAGGTGAGCATTAATTATGATATTACACATTTCTGCTTTGTAGAGGCCAATGCCATAGCTCCAATTTGCAAATGATTGCATCTGTACTTGTGTTTGTTCACCAAAGCTAGGAATACATATGTTGCCTCATCTAATTGTTTAACCAAGATTCCTTATGTGCATTGTTTGTTTGCAGTCTCTTGAAGAGGTGATATTTGCCCAAGGAGGAATGTCAGGTCATCAATGGATGGGCAGTATGGTTATCTTACCACATACAGTATATAATATACAATTATCCTAGCCCAATTTCATTTTACATTGAAGAAAAAGAGGAAGATTCGTTGTTAGGCTGGCCTTGTATTCCTAATAAAGCTTTGTGCAATCATCTAAGAACACAGCTAGTCCTATCCACAGATAGTCCTGTCCTTACCCATCCATGGAGATGGTTATAAATCAGTCCAGAATATTTGGGAAAATCTAATTCAAGTCGTTTAGTCTTTGAGGAGAGACATGTTGTCCAGAATGGGAAATCTATGCTTTTTATCAGTGAGAAGAAAACCGTGTATTTTTTTTTTTTTTTTATAAAACCTTTGAGGACAGAGTGCATGCTGTGCTTGATATTGTGAAGGATGCATTGGGAATCAGGTCCTAATTTAGTTAGTAAAACAAGTGACTAACCAAAGTGATTTCTGCACCTAATTTTCTATGGGTATTCACAAATTATATTTGCCTACATATGCATATATATGGCTGCATAATATATAGATAATAGGCAAACAAGCTTTCATAGGAATGCCTTGTGAATTTCTTCTCAAATTCCTTTTTCTTCACTGATCATGTGTCTGAACCTACCTGTGTTACCAATGCTGATACATTGTGACACCTTATAGAAACAGATTTAGATGTATACAGAGGTAGATAATTTTTATTTGGATGATGTCTCAGAATTAGGCTACTTAATGTAATTTTCAGTGGGAGGTCTTGTAAACTGTCTCCTAGTCACTTGCTAATTTTCGTACAATGTTATAATAATAAAAATAATAATTATTTAGTATACAGCACATTTCATTTTCAAAGTGCTTTTACAGTACTAATTAATCCTCACTGTGTGGTTTAATGGTGCATACCAGAGAATTATATCCTGGCTTTATGCCAATTGCCAATCAACTGACAAGATTCTAATTTCAGAAGTTTTCCTAAGAGGAAAAAGGCATAATTTAAATTAGCCTGGACAGCAGTAGTTTGAGTGGGGGAGAATTCATAGGCCTTTGGAGTGCTCTGAATGTCTAGATGCATGGTTTAAGGGTGAAATTATGAAATTCCAAAGAGATAGCAACTTCAATTTTCAAAACAATTATAATAAGAATAGCTGAAGCTACTTAAAAAAAAATAATCTTTTTAAAAGATATGCTTAACAGAGTTTCCTGATTATTTAGGGATCATTAATACCCAGATCCACCATTAGCTGAAAAGAGATAAGGATTATTACATGTACTTCACATGTAGGAAAACATAGGTACAAGGACTAAGTTGCACAGTACAACCACTACTGCAATAGGGCACTTTGTTTCACATTACATTTTCTCCTCTGACAAAGCTAGCACAAGGATTTTCTAGCTTCTGCTAGTGCCTACACTGCACTCTGGTTCGTTACAGTAACCTGGGTCTGGAAAAACACCATCACAGAATAGCTTTCCTTCTCCTCCACCACATCCAACATGCAAAACTTGAAGAAATTAAAAACTGTCAGTTTTGTCTGCTTTCTGGTGGAACTAGCAGAAGTGAAGAGTGGTTCATGAGGAGGGTGAGAATATTGTAAATAGCTTTCTACTTGAGGAAAGAACATGGATGCATAACCTGTATGTAAGATTATGGACTGAAAATGCAAAAATATCTGACTTCTGTGTCTGTATTGAATGCTCTGTTATTTTCAAGAAATATGCTGTATTCGGCTGGCTCAGATACTCCTGTTTGATGCAATCTGTTGGTGTGTCAAAGCCTTTCACTTTGTGTCACATTCTGGAAAAGAAGGATTTTGGTGTACTGTGGTTGGTTCTTGCAGGGAGAGTGAGCTGAGCAGATACTTGCCCTCTAAGTGATTTTTTTTTTTTTTTTTTGTCAATGCTATTTCATTTTATTCAGCTCATTCCTTTGCAGGAAGAAATCAGACTTTGCAAGTTATGAGAGTTGTGATTCTCTAAGCAGCCCTAATCCTTTATGCTGAGAAATGCCTGCAGAAATCTTCCTCAAGAGCTTGACAAAACTTGTTTCATTTCCAGTGACATTTTTACAAGTGTTTACAAAATGTACAGTAGTTTCATTTGTTTAATGCAGCCAAGAAGCTGAAGAGGCAATTTTTCTAGCGTGATGTAATCAAGAGTGCCACTGTTTTTTCCTTGGGGGAAAAAAAATCCCACCAAATGTATGTACCATATTAAAGACTTCAGGAACATGAATTATGTGACAGATTGTTCCTCTCTAGCCTGTAAATACGTTTAGAGTATTTTTTAAAAACATATTAGCTACCTGATAGGATGTAATAACTCCAAAGGGTTTTACTTCAGTGTGTCATATAGTTAAGGTCCTTAAAATACCATAGAAAATAATATATCCTTTAGCCAAGGGGAAAGCAGCAGCTGCAGAGGTTTTGCAGGTTGCTTTATTCATCCTTGTAAATCAACATTTGGCTTCTTTAGAGCTGCACCCAGGAATGTGTCAACAGCAATGTTTTCACTTTGAAAGCTTAAAAAATGGCTTCAGTAGAAGAGGTAGGAGTCATTTGAGTAAAAGGTATAATATTCTTCACTTTGAGGGTAGGGAGGCACAGGCTGCCCAGAGATTGTTGTGGCTACCCCATCCCTGGCAGTGCTCAAGATGAGGTTGGAAGGGGCTTTGGGCAGCCTGGTCTAGTGGAAGATGTCCTGTTCATGGCAGGGGGGGTTGAAACTGGATGGTCTTTAAGGTCCCTTCCAACTTTAACTGATTTTTATGATTTTATGAAAAGAACTATAGGCCTACTGGGGGTGTTAGAGAGAAAGCCTTTGTGCTGTGTGAGTGCTGCTCAGCAGTAGGCAAAACATTTGTGTGTTACTCGCATCATTCTTGCTACAGATGGAAAGCATGGCACTATGTTGGCTGCTGTGGGGAAAGCTAACTTCATCCCAGCTAGACCCAGTACAGCCTTGTCAGCATTTATATAACCATAGGGTGTTAGTGCTATGTGGTTATCTGTGCTTATATCCACAGAGCTGGTTGCAGCTCAGTTGTGGCTTGCTTGTTTTTCATCCACTTTTATGGCAGCAACAGTTTTTGGTATTTCAGGTACTCCACATGCTGTGCTTATGGCTGAGGTGGATCTTTCTTGCCAGGATGCCTGTACTGCACACATCCCATCCTTGTGGTGGAGCTCCAAATGTGTGTGGTATGGGCTGTTTCATTTAGGCTGTGCATGAAGGTGTGCATATATGGGTGAGGCTACCAACTCACCTGATTAGAGGGTTAAGGTAGTATTCATGCCAACATCTCCTTCCTGTTCTGCATGCTCTGTTTGCCTCTCTAGTAAAGTCTTCAGATGCTGACACAAGTTAGTGTTAAGACACAACACAGGTAGGCTGTATGTAATTACAGCTAACAAGACATTATAGGCACAAGCTTTCTTCATGGTCCATGGAAAGATGTAATTTTCAGTAAGAGGCACTTAGGCTCTATTGAATATGGGTCATTTCAAAACAGGAATGTAACATTAATATTTGTTAAATTATGTTTTAGTCTTAATTGGACTGCATTTACCTTGGACTCATTCTGAAGTTTAACTTTTTTTTCCCCACAGACATTCCTGGGCTGTGTTTGCATTTTATTTGTGTCCTTTCTTGTTTGGATTACCCCTCTGTGGAATTATCCTGGCCATGGTGGGATTCCAGGTAGCAGATATTTAAGATCCTACTGTTCAAGTAGTGTAGCAAACCTACAAAATCTTAGTAAGATACACCTTGCCTACATTTGACACAGTAAAAACAATTTGCTAATGTAATCTGAACTGCCAGAATTTCTGACTTTGTCAATATCCAAAAATTACTGTCATTTAAAAATTTAATGTAACTTTTCTCAGATCTACCCATATGTTTTTAGTTTAGGCAAATACTCTCTTCTGTCATGTGTGGTTTTGTATATTTTCCCATTTCTGTTTTTTCTCTGCATGGATATAATTAGATATACTCATTCCTGGTATTAATTGAAATATCTTTAATTATATGGCTCTTTAATTGAAATATCTTTCTGCAGCTTACTTTCCCGTGACATGACTTTCCACATTGTGTGACCTGCTGCACTTTCCCTCTGTCTTTTGTAAGAGTGGTGTTCTGATGTGACTAAGGCTTTTAATATTAGACAATTTTCTGAAATAAAGCTGGAATAAATCGTATTTTTTCTATATATCTCCTGCTTTATATATAGAAGAACAGAGCAAAAAATGGTCAGAATAAGTAAAAATAATTGTTGCGTTGAAAGCAAATTGAAAAGTTTAAGTCCAAAAAAAGAGCATGATAATCTTGTTTGAGCTCTAGAATAACAGAAGACACAAGATCCTGTTAAAGCAGTTCTAGGTGCTGCTAGTACTTCTGGTAAATGAAAACTCCATCAAACAGAGGCTTGGTCCCTGGGTAGCCCTTGCTTTCCATGCTGATTCCAGGCCTATCTACAGCAGAAGAATGGAACCCTGCAAAGCTACGGAGGTTTCATCTCAGACTTACTGCCTGGGCTTCCCTTTACCTTAAGAAACCAAGGTATAGGGTACCTTAATCCTTTCAACTAAATGAGGATTTGCTATGCTGCTCATTAGCCCATATAGAAGTGCTCTCTTCTGTAGAACTAATATGAAGAAAGAAGACAATATCCCTGAACTTAGAAGGACTAAATATTCAACTGTAGCTGCTTGGAAACAGTACATTTGTATTCAGAGATGAAACTCCTCAAGTAACTCTTGGGAAATGTGGTGGGCTTATTACCTTCATTGTCTTTGCTTAAATTTGTTTCTGACTTAATGCAGTATGATAAACTTTATCTGGTAGTGGAAGTCAATAATGTCTCTCTCCTCTCTCCAATCACCCAGAACATAGTTTTACATAGAGTTTATATTTTACCTACAACATTATTTTTTTCTAATTCCATTCCATGAAATTACATTAGATCTGGTACTGGAATGCAGAGGAAATATGTAATTAAAAATAGTTCTCTCTCTAGAACTTGATATAGTGGTCTTCAGGGATGTGGAATTGCTTCTGTGATCTGTGACTTGCATTTACCTTACATAAAATCATGTTATCATTCAGACACCTTAGCCTTATTCAGGTGCCTGTTAAGAGTTTATGACAGACTGCACTGCACCTGTTTTCCTATGTAGGATTATCCTCAAACCCTTGAATGCAGTAGTGAAGAGGTGCTGCTTCTTACTGCTTAAAGTTGGAAATTTGCTGATGAGAGTCTTCAGTTACAGGTTTACAAATCAACAGTGGTGGTTTAACTGAAGATTTTAGACTAATTCCTGATGGAATGGAACTCCACATTTATCAGGAAATAATTTTAGACTCCTAATTAGAATTTCAAACATGATTCAGTAGCATCTTTAATTATAACTCTCTTTATAACGGCTTGTTATTCATTTACGTACACAGAATTGCTTCCTTATTGCCTGATTGAGAAACTTCAGCTAGTAATTATTCTCAATTATTTGATATGTGACTTAAGTCTTGAATCAATTGACCAAATATGGTTGAGTAGTGACATTCAAGATGCCTGGCCCTAAGCTTCGGAAGAGTTACTCTATCTGGCTTCCAACTGCTGTGCCAGAAAGGCATGTGTCATATTTACTAGATCCATGTGGATATCTTAAAAATTGTGGGCCATTTCATATGACACTAGATGCCTATTTTTGGTCCCTGAATGGAGTCCTTAGAATATACAGGCATGATTTCAGATAATGGAATTACATCTACAAACATTTTAATTGGAAGGTGTTTGCCAAGGGTTGCATATTATGCTTTTTAATAAAAGAACCATGCAAAATAGAAAGCTGCCATTATTATTTTCTGATCATGATCTTCTTAATAATGTTTCTCTTTATTGTTTCAAAATATTCCAGCATATTTCTTCTGTATTTTCTGTTCAATAGCCTATAGTAGTCCATTGATTTTTTTTTTTTTTTTTTTTTGACTAACAATTATCAAGTTATGGCAAGAAAATGCTGTTTATTTACAAAAGTTACTCTGTGATGCCTCCTTTGGTGATGTCCTTTCAACTTATTATATTCAGTTATATTTGAAAAGAGAAAAAAACCCATTCCAGAAATAGTGGGGAGTAATGGTGCTCACTACTTCACAGTTAGCAAGAGTTGATTTAAAGTACATTGTGAATTCAGACCACGCTTCAGGAAGTCAGAACCTGCTTCAATCAGAATCCCCAATTGCTCAGCACTCTGAGTTGTTGAGGTCAATGCACAAAAGCACTTTGAAGGCCTGTAACTTACTGATAGTACATATGCAGTTTTCTGCTAAATTCTGAGAGCAGACACCTGAATGCTTTTGATTAAATATGGAAAAGCTACATCTAAGCTTGGAATTGAAATTTAAAAGGATTTTAGAATACCATTTTTCATACCATTTTCTTTTCCTTCCAGTGCTTTCATGTTTGGAGTTTAAAGTTAGTTTTGTAAGTAGGAAAAAAAATTTTGTCCAGGGAACATGACAAAAATACCTGCAACCATTGATAAAAGAGCACTAGGAGAAAATGGAAACATGGCAGCAGTTTGCTGTCATTGTTATGAGCACATGCAAAATAGTATGTATTGGAAAATCACGATACCTGGAATGGAGGTGTTGCACATATGTAGCAATAAGAAACTTTTGCCATGTTTGTGCCAGTTGCTTGGAGAAATTCTTTCAGAGTATGTGTTACTGATTTTTAATTAGAGTATTTATGTTTTCATTAGCTTTAACTTCCAGGATTGTATTTCTATGAGTAGAACCTAAAATATGTGAAAACTATTAATTATCTATTTTCTCTCTTTCACCTTCTGGTTTGTTTTTTGGTTTTGGGTTTCTTTTTTTTTTTTTTTTTTTTTTTTAATCTTGTATTTAAGTGGAAGTATTCACATAAAATTTTTTGCACACACTGGTATTTGAACAAACTTAGCAAAATGCTTCAGAAAAAATAATATATGTCAAAGATGGGTTTCCCACTTTTGATAAAGAAAGTAGAAGTCAGTTTCCCTAATTTAGAGGTAAAGAACCTGAACTGATATGAACAGAAGAAAGATTACATATATATAGATAAATGCATAGGTATTACAAGCAGTTACTGAATTTCATTTTGAATACTACATGGAATACAGACATTGGTATGATTGTCTGTGCTGATAAACTATTTTGTGGAATCCTGAAATAGAGTCTACACTGACCATTGGATGCTGCACGTGTTCTTCCAAGGCAGCTGAAGCACCACTGACTTGCTGAATTTTGTTTTGAGCGTACACATACCTCATCTTTAACTAGAGCAAATACTAGTAACTTTCCACTGAATTCAGACCCTTCGTTTTTGTGAGCCCAGCAGGAGCATTCACTTTGATCTAATTTGCACTGACTAAATAGGAATTTTAGGAATGTAGGAACTGCTGTACTGTGTCAAATCTGAGATGTGGTACCCCATTTTAGCTGTGTCTGGTACCAGAGTTCTGGTGAAGGTGCTAGCTTTCACCAAATAATTGCTTATGGAGAATTTCTTCCTAAATCACATTTGCTAGCTGTTAGTTAACACTGTAAAGCAAAATGTCTTCCCCCAGAAGTCTGTTAAGTGTGTACTCACTGTGTTTTGGCTGTAGCCGTGAGAGTAATATTACTTCAGGTGAAACAATCACTTTAGTCACCACTTGCATTCTGATTTCAGTGATTTCCCTTTAATCCTGTATGATAAGAAATGAGCCACAGATCCT
Organism: Psilopsiagon aymara; assembly: GCA_024733675.1. Taxonomy (NCBI): domain Eukaryota; kingdom Metazoa; phylum Chordata; class Aves; order Psittaciformes; family Psittacidae; genus Psilopsiagon; species Psilopsiagon aymara. The sequence continues at coordinate 21,548 of JANRGW010037427.1, forward strand.
CCTGTCTGGAGGAGATCAGTATTAGGCATTCCTTTACACTACCTGACCTGAGTGCACCCTCAGCAAGTTTGCTGATGACACCAAGCTGGGTGGTTCGGTCGATACGTTGGAGGGAAGGAATGCCATCCAGAGGGACCTTGACATGCTTGTGAGGTGGGCAGATGCCAACCTCATGGAATTTAACCATGACAAGGGCAAGATCCTACAGCTGGGTCTGAGCAATCCCAGGCACAGCTGCAGGTTGGACAGAGAAGAGATTGAGAGCAGCCCTGCGGAGAAGGACTTGGGGGTGTTGGTTGATGGAAAAATGAACATGAGCTGGCTCCAGTGTGTGCTCACAGCCTGGAAAGCCAACCGTATCCTGGGCTGCATCAAAAGGAGCGTGACCAGCAGGTTGAGGGAGGTTATCCTGCTCCTCTACTCTGCTCTCGTGAGACCCCACTTGGAGTACTGTGTGCAGTTCTGGTGTCCTCAACATAAAAAGGACATGGAACTGTTGGAACAAGTCCAGAGGAGGGCCAAGAGGATGATCAGGGTACTGGAGCACCTCCCGTATGAAAGTAGGCTGAGAAAGTTAGGGCTGTTCAGCCTGGAGAAGAGAAGGCTATGTGGAGACCTCATAGCAGCCTTCCAGTATCTGAAGGGGACCTTTAGGGATGCTGGGGAGGGACTCTCCATTAGGCACTGTAGTGAGAGGACAAGGGGTAACGGGTTCAAACTTACACAGGGGAAGTTTAGATAGGATATGAGGGAGAAATTCTTTTCTGTAAGGGTGGTGAGGCACTGGAATGTGTTGCCCAGGGAAGTTGTGAAAGCTCCATCTGTGGCGGTGTTCAAGGCCAGGTTGGACAGGGCTTTGGGTAGCATGTTTTAGTGGGAGGTTTCCCTGCTCATGGCATGGGGGTTGGGACTAGATGATCTGAAGGTCCTTTCCAACCCTAACTATTCTATGATTCTATGACCTATATCAGTTCCTCCCTAAGAAATCTGTTTCTAGTTTTTGCATTGTGTGAGTTCCAGCTGTGCCAAGCAGGTCTTAGAATGCTGTTACCTGATATTGTGATCTTTAGCCTTTAATTTTAACATAGATGTGTGAAATAATTCACTATTTTATAAAACTAATTTCTCTGAATATCCCAGCTTCTATAAGGACTTCTGTTGTCAATGTAGTTCAAATAAAATTCTGCTGTATCTAATGAAATCAGCTGACCAGAACTGAGAGCATTTTCCAGGTGCTGAAGGACAATCAATTCATATAACAGTATTAAAATATTTCATTTCCCTCTCTGTTTATGTGGGTTTGCAAAAAGCTCCTTCAATGAATTCTGCTGTGTGACTGCAAAACCTGTGAAACATTATAAAAGTCTTTAATATAAATCTGTGTTTTACAGGAATCGAGGCATTTTCTCTGTGATTTTCTATACTATTGTTCAGAATCATTCAGAATTTAACACTAGAGTAGGATCAAATCTGTAGATTTAGAACTTTCAAGACTGTTCTTAGGTTCTTGCACTGGTGTAATTTCATGTGAATTTATGGTTGCAATGTTATACATCAATATGATGTTATTTCACGAGACAATTTATGTATCATTCCTAAATGTTTTGAAACGTCTCTCGTCCCAGCTACCTCAGTTTGACAGCAAGCTTGATTTTGTCATGAAATACAACTAGTCAAAGAATTCAGCTTCCATGAGTAAATTCTGGGACATCACT
>JANRGW010037429.1:0-28801 GCA_024733675.1 Psilopsiagon aymara
TACTGTGAGGGTGGTGAGGCACTGGAATGGGTTGCCCAGGGAAGCTGTGAATGCTCCATCTCTGGCGGTGTTCAAGGTCAGGTAGGATAAAGCCTTGGGTGACATGGTTTAGTGTGAGGTGTCCCTGCCCATGGAAGGGGGTTGGAAGTATATGATTTTAAGGTCTTTTCCAACCCTAACTATTCTATGATTCTATATGTGGCTAGTCTATAGGATAAATTATTCTTGCTTGATGAATTTTGCTATGCCTAGGTGCCAAATATATACCTGGACTATAAGGCACATAGAGGCTTATTACCTCTTGGTTTGAGGTAAATAGTATACCCAAGTGGCTCAAATTTTGTAAAATAGAGATTAAGAGATTAAAATGGTAATGCATTTAATTTGGAACCAACTATTTTACAGGTTTCCCATGAACAGGGCCACTTAACCTCATTATTACTTCATTCCTCATATACAAAATGATGATGTATTTTGATTCCAAACAGCGAACACTAAAAACCAAGATGTCAATTATTTGTTCCAAATCTACTGAAGGAACTCAACATTTCCTACCATTTTGCACTGGACAGGAATTGTGAAAGGATAGCATAATTAGGTCCCTTACTCCCTCCAACGTTAAATCATTCCACGTTTCCAAAATACAAGTTACCATAGCAATTTTCCTCCCCCTCATGACAGCATAGGAAAAAGGTTGTTCCTGCATCATCATGCAGTAGCTCTGTGCATTTCATTAATTGCAAGACAGGCCTCCTGAAACAAGCTTTGCCAAGCTGTGCACAAAGCAGTACGTGAAGATATTCCCCTTTGCACTTACACTGTCTCCAATGGAACGCAGTTTGTAGAAGGGCTGTATGTAGAACCAGGAACCTTCATTTCCAGCTTCATCCAAGGTCACCCTCATAGCATTCTTCTCTAGGAGAGCTGGAAGCCTCTTATTTACTGTTAAGTATTTGTTACTTTTTAAGTGAAGCAGCTAGAATAAGAATTAGAGTTCAGTTCTAAGAATGCTCTTTTTTCCTCCCCTCAGTTAATAGAGAGCAAAAGATAATGATAGTACTACACAGGAATTAAAACAAAGACTAGATTATGTAAAAATACTTAGGAATTCAGGCACAATTTCACTTACACTTCTCTCAGTATACAGTCCTGCAGCACAAAACACCTTCAGCTAATCTAACTGTCCCTTCTGCAGCAAATGATAAACCCTCAGAAATGCCCTTGTTGCTTTATGACAGCCTGCTCAAAATCCCGGGATCAAAAGTTGTAAAAAGCAGGGGACCAAGTGGCTTTCCCTGGTATGAAGGGAGTGGTGGGAAGTAAAGCTGCCCTTTTCTTGCTTTGCTCTGTCTCATTTCACAGAAAACATGACTGCTTCTTTGAAGACCCTCCCCCAAGTGTCACATTCTTCCACCATCAGATGTGTTACCACCTAGCAGACTGCACACTATCAGCATGGGTAGGCATACTGTAGCAGGTCACATCCCAGCTCCAAACCTACCCAGCTCCAACCAGCTGTTGTTAAGTTCCCAGTATATTTAGCAAAGTACTTTTGCACAGAAAATCACTTTCTGATGCCTTCTGACTACAATAAATAGTCACAGAGCACATAGGAGTTATGGGAAAATACAGGCAAAAACTTACCACTGCTCTTGAGAGCATTGATGCGGGTAGTCCAATCAAAAAATGATATTATTATTATATTATATATCTTTCATCATTAAAAGTACTTATAAGTACTCCTGTGAAGTTCTACTGCACAGGATCCCACTTCAGCACACTGTTAGTACCTTGCAAAACCAGACTCTCATCCATGAATTCCAGAAATCTGAAGTCACATTGAACAGAACAGTTTGATCAAAATCCTATACACCTTGCGAAGATGCTCACGGCCTACCTGGATAACATTGCCGTACTGGATGACTGTTCCCAACAGCTTTCTGTTTTCAGTTTCATTCTGTTTCTTTTCCAAATCTGCTGCATGCTGAAATTAAAGAATACTTCAATTGCTGACTGTTTCATAAAAAGAATGGCCAAAGACCCGAGGTTAAGAGTATTTCAAAGAATTGGAGAAACAGTGAGAATCTGAAACAGTGCAATCTCCTTCCAACAACATGATTTCCAATTTCTTTTTTCAGTTGTTCAGGAAGATAGACAAACACCATTTAAGCAACCCATAATTGGACAGAATTGTTTAGGTTGATAAAGACATTTAAGATCATTGAGCCCAACTCTTAACCCAGCACTGACAAGTTCACCGCTAAGCCATGTCCCTGAGTGCCTCATCTATATGCCTTTAAATACCTCCAGGAATGGTGACTCCACCACACTGCTGGGCAGCCTGTTCCAATGCTTGAAAACTCTCTCAGTAAAGACATTTTTCCTAATCCCAAATCTAAACGTCCCCTGGCACCACTTGAGGCCATTTCTTCTTGTCCTTTTATTTGGTACTTTGGAGAAGAGACCAACCCCACCTTGCTCCATCCCCCTTTTGGGCAGTTGTAGAGAGTGATAAGGTTCCCCCTGAGCCTCTTATTCTCCATGCTGAACAACCCTACTTTACACAGCTTCACACAGATGTGTGCTCAGACCCTTCACCAGTTCCATTGCCCATCTCTGGAAACATTCCAGGATCTCCCTGTCCTCTCAGACAAGACAGAAAACAAGCCACGAGAAGACATACCACATATATGGGAGGAGGTGAAAAGGGATGGGTAACAACTCAAGCCAGGAAGTTCATATACTTTTCTACTGACTTCTGCACAAATTGAAAGGACCTCAACTTTGGTTCTTTATTTTACTTTGCTGACACAGGCCCCAACTCTTCTCCAGCCTGTCTTTTTATGGCAACTCTAATCATCTTCGCCATGCAGCAGCATTATTTATAAGACATTTATAAATGCCCACTGCAGCTCTGAGCACGTGAGCTCCCAACCTCCCAGCACCACATAGTTTGTAAGTCATGAGGCTAAAGGATACCTTGTGCTACTAGACACTGGCTGTGAAGATGCAGCTGAGCATTTCTGTATAACACTAATACGGTAAAAAAAGGGAAAGCCCTTGCAAAATTGAATAATCACAGGGACACATTGTTCTATTTAACAACTTCATTTCTGACTAGCCTTTTGCACTTTGCTTTGTTTTTACAAATGAGCTATTTCGCCCAGGCTGTTTGTAAATATGTCATTCTCCCTTACTTTATATGAAAAAATACTTTTTTAATAAAAAAATAAATAAGTAAAACTGTATTTTCTTTAACTGGTGTCTGGTGGTAGAGACTAATATAAAACTAGACTTTTTAGGAGCCCAAGCATCAAGGTTTATGGTTTGGTTCTCAGATCTCAAGGACAGAAGTAGGTCCCATTTTCTGTTGGAGAGGAAAAGTGCCCACAGTTCTTAACTGTGGTAAGATAAAGTATAGCAACACAGTAAAAAGTTCAGCTACTGCAAAAGAAGAGCATCTGTATAATGTTACAAAATTTCATCATCTTAAGCTTACGTCAAATGTGCTATTCTTGGAAGTTGCGCTAGGTAGGATAGCTGGCGCTGACTCTGAGAGAACCTGGAATACAGCTGCTCATTCACATTTAAAAATACATTCAGGAACACAAAGCTGCATGATTTTCTCTTTATTTCTGAAATACAACTCTTTTTTTTGCTTGATTTCAAAGTATTCTGTCAAGAAAGGATTTCTTCACGACACTGGGCCCTCTCAACGGCAAGCACAGACTTCTCTGCCTGCACTGGATTGGGGGCCACATTTATTGTGAATAAAATAATAGTGTATTCCGCAAAGATATGATTAAGGCTTTGGCTGCATTTCAAAAGCACACACCAAAACTGACAATCGTTCAAGAGAGAACCACTCTCTCTGGCCACTAGATGTCAGCTTCTCAACCAGCACTGATTCCTGATACCAGAGAAAGACAAGTGTCCCACATTTTAAATCCCTTAAATGGCATTAACTTAAAATAACCTGACCTCAGCATTGAGCGCTCCACAGCAGACAATAAATTCCACTGGCAGACAAATAGAAGCCAAAAAAGGCAAGTGATGATGAATACATGCTGCACCACCAATTTTGTTAGGAGCCACATGCACTGATAAAAACATCTGATCACAGGCAGATGTAACAAATGTACACATGTCTCAGGGCATGCTCCCCCCCCCCCCAGCACACATCAAACAAAATGCAGGTGGTTTCAGTGTATTGCATGTCTGACAAATGACAACATGACATATGTACCCATATGATTGGCAGAAAAAGTTCTGATAGGCGAGTGATATACATGGGACCAAATTAGTTTAAAGCTGTGCATCAGCCTCAGGTCACTGAAGGCCTGATTTAGCACATGATATAGAAAGGATCAGCCTTTATGCCAAAATGATGCAAATTAGATAACCTCCAATAACGTTGTAAAATGATTTCACCAAATCAAGCAAGCAGTTCATGCATGGTGGCACATTTCTGCACAAATATCAGTTGGCTGGGGCTAAATACTGGGAAAATCACATCCTGTATTTCCATATGGATCCCAGCACCACACAGTAAAGCGTCAGATGAATAGGAACCCAAAGACTTGAACAGGCATGTACTGAGGAAAGAGGAAACAACTTTAAATTACATTCAAATGCAGGGGGATCACAAAGTACTTTTCTTCTTTGTGATGCTGTATTTAAACCATACTTTCTCTTAAAATCCATTAACTCACACAAAACCCACGGTCATAAACTCTCCTCTTTCCTTATACACCAGAAAAACCAAGCTCAGAATACCCTGCTACTTAAAGCTTGCTGGCATGGTCTGCTTCTCTTATCATCATTAACAGGGCAGAAAAAATGTGGCTCAAGTGAGGGACTTTTGTGCTACAGCCAGTACCAAAATAGCTTTCTCCTTGCTAAATTAATACTTCTAGGTTATAAAATCATGTTTTCAGCAGCAAAATGAGTCGAACAGTCAGCCTTTGTGAAATGCAGGAGCAAGGCAGCCATATGGCAATCAGCAAATGACACTCTCCTACAGGGCCATTTCATATTTCAGTCTACAATGAGCTTAATATAGGCTTAAAGAAACTAAAAATATTTAGAATTGTAATTTTGACATGAAGTATTCTAGCTATGTAATTTTAACATAAACATGCAGTTTATTTAACTCTAGATTCAACAGATGGTATTTAAGTTAAGCTGGCTTTTTTTTTATATAGGAATTCTAAAAACAGCAATCAACTGCTTTACTGGGTTTTCAACTGCTGAATGTCAACATTTTACATAGAAAATATTAAATACTGCAAGCTAATAAGGAAGGAGAGGCTGTCTGGCCTTATAATTACTCATAATTACCCATCAACCTTTACATGTATTAACAGCAGCTATGTTTGTTTGTGGAATCCCTAGAGTTATCAGACTGGTAGCTCAGATGGTATCTACCAGCCCAGCTAACTCCCATGAGTTAAGATGTCAAGATGCAATGCTTCAGAATCCTCTACTAATAATTGTTTACAGGGTCCTATTTTTATGCTGTTACCACCCAAAACACCCACATAAAACATTACTACAATTAGCACAGGTTAATGACAGAAGCTAAAATGATTACCATGACTCTAACCAAGTATCATAAACACCAGTACTGGGAAACAGAGACCTTGAACAGCATGATGTCATAAATCAAAGTTAGATCTCAGTGAACGTTTCAGAAGGAGTCTTGTACACAGATTTCTATATACTTTCTCAGTGACTCCTGGTTGACTGCATCAAGTTGACTGGAAATACATATTTAAAGCAGTATGGATGATGATGATCCTAAAGGAGCCTAAACAGATATACTTACATGCAGTTTGTTGAGTAGCACGGCATCTGTGGTGCTGTTAGCTCCTGGCTTTGCTGCTTTCCAGAACTGCTTTTGAGCGGAGTACCGGTTCATGGGACATAGTTTGAAAAGGCAATCTATAAAAACAGACGAAATAAACAAAAAGATTGCTTCAACCATTTGTAATTATCTGGATTTGTGCTGCTAACATTGTCCAAGGAACCAGCAGCAAGGAAAGCTTTATAAACAAATTCCAAAAAGCTCTTAATCAGACAAATGCTTTTTTGAGCAACAGGAATGTTGCCCCATGAATGATACAAATTAACTGTTGCTGCCAAACATCTGATGCAAGACAAGAAAATTTATAACTTGTCCCAGTCAAAACTGGCACCATACTAAAATGGTAACAATGTTCCAATGCTCTCCCAGGAAAACAGATCTGTTCTGCCCACTTTCAACTTGTAGTTTCTGTATTTCAGTAGACACACTACTGCACACAACTCTGGGGCTGTTGGGGCTTTTTTTGTTGTTTGTTGAGTATTTCAATCAAATCCCTCCTATTGCTAGGAAAAAAAAATGAGGCGCAAAGAACTTGAGAAATTCATTGGAGAAACTTACTTGATAAAGTAACAGCAGCACAAAACACCCCCAAATAATAGCACCCACAAGCTCAGACATTCAAAGCATCGCTTGAGGTAACAGTAAACCCCTCAGGCTGTCAGGTTCTTTACCCAGTCCATCAACACAGTTTATTTAACATCCAGCCTAGCAAAAGCAGGAATTACAACTCATTAGTCTGATTAAAAATACTTCTTTTGTATTCAAGACATTCTAACTTATCAGTAATAAAACCAAATTAGCTGCCTTTACTGTTTTTCCTCCTCTTTGCTGCTAAGCAACTGAACACACAAAAAAAATAAATTTAAGCTATTCAAAGACAGTGCCTAAAGTAGCAGCGTAGAAGTTCAAACAAAGTGCCAAAAGCCAGAAGGCTGTTCCCAGTGCCTCTCTGGCAACAGCAGGGATGTAAGGCTGCAGGCTTCTAGTTCACATGGTATTTCTCAAGGCTCCTGGTGTATTCTTGTAGGCAAGCACTGCACTTAGGGAAGCAGCAAACTCAGGAGAGACCTGAGGGTTTTATCTTCCCTGTCTGAGGACAGCTCTTTGTGGCACACATGATGCATGCCAACCAAAAAGGGGAAAAGCCCCACACTGAAGACAAGCAATTTCAGCTCTGCCAGTGTTGAAGTTGCTGAAGGGGCACTAAAGTTGCCCCACTAGAGACAGACCTTGATAATTTTACCTTGGGATGCCATTTGAGACTGACACCTTCACCCTTCCCCAAGGAAAAGATCCATTTGATGTCGCTCTGCCGGCCTAATCCATCTCTGAAGCACTGTTAGAGCTACCAGGCAACGTCAAACACCTTGCACAGAAGGGCAAAGGTTGTCTTCAAAACTAAATCCCCTTCTAATAGGGTGAAGCAGTGGTGGCAGGTCCATCTCATTGAGCCACCGACTACCAAATGGGCTGATCAACTCATCCCCAATCACCACAGCAATTCCGGCAGCATGCTTACCTGGTGGCCCAGTATACCAGCAGGAGCTGGGCATTACACTCAGGACCTTTAACAGTGACACAAACTGGGGAAGAAAAGAAAGAGCTGAGGGTATGTGAAAGGAGATTTGATTGCATCTATCCAGAAGCAATCCCCTCCACTTCGACACTACCAGCTTACAGCTTCTGAACAAACAAGAAGTGGAAAACGAAGTGCAAACCACACTTTCTACGTTTGCTCTCTTCAACGTACTTTTCATTTACATAAAGATGATTCACAGAGATTGACAGTAGAATAGATTCAAAAAGCCACTGCGGGCTGGCACTTTAAGCTAAGACTATGCATTGTAAGCAACATACCAGTTATAAAATACTCTATTTTTGCTTAAGCCATCAGTTCACACAATGACAGCAATTAACACACAGAACTGCATAGAAGAATTAATCGTATGCCAGATTTAGTCACAGTGCAAGTGTACTTTTTTTTCCATCCTTTTCAGTCAAGAAAGTTGTCAAGTTCAGCTTAACTTCTGAATTGGTAACTGAGCAGCCCCCTCCCTTCTCTGTAGCACAAGGGAGAGGTCTACAAGTATCTGACCTTGTTCAACTCAAGAAAGCAAAACACCACGTTTTTCTTATGTTTTCTGCCTACTTAGAAAGCTACAGATCTAAAGCAAACAATGAAAAGCACCCAGCATATTTCTCCATCCCTAGTATTTGTCCTATGAAATTTTTTTTCTTGAGTGGTTGAGGAGTTAAACTTCACCTCAGTATGACCACAAGAGGCTGGCCTGTACTGAATGTTATGTTAGCACAGGTCAAGCTACGCAAACTTTATGGCCAGAAGATTTTTGTATCTGCAGATTCCATGGGCTTATATGTTTACAAAAAGCAACATGCAAGGCTGTGCTAGCTGAGCACCATCACGGTCAGCAATCTACAACCCACAGTAGTGATGACTGTGTAAGACAAACCAGCTACTTGTCAGACACTATGCTTATCGAAGTGAGGTCTTATTTCTAGCAGATCCAAAATGAAGCTAAAGCAGCCAAAACAATCAGTTACCTGCTCTGATCACGGATTCAAGCAGCTTTAGCCACACAGGAAAGGTGTTTAAATTTAATACTGCAAATTAATTGCATCTTATCATTGTTAATATTCAAACTCTATAAAGGAATGCATTTTCTTTTCAGATCTTTATGATACACCATGAAAAATAGCAGAACTGCACACTGAAAAAATATAAAGAACTACATAACTGCTGATGAAATGATGACACATCATCAGGCCTGAGCACTGAACAAAGGTCCTGCAGGAAAAAGTGATTGTTTAATGGCATACTACCCCATCAAGCATGCAGATGATGAAAGATCTCTATATGGACATGTATTAAATGTGTAATTCAATGCTTCCAAGCTAAATCCTGTTCTTTCATCAGCAATTGCCTTTTATTTTTTGCTTTGCAGCTAATAAAAGTGGACTCTAATAAAAGTGGACTGAGTAAGACTGTAATTGCACCATGTGATACACTACTGCTCTCTCTGTTTGGACATTTAGATCCCCACATGGGTCTCTGCTCACAAAAATATTGCCAGTAATGTGGGGTTATCTTCTTCATGTACCAGCATCACAGAGGAATAGCCAAAATCAAGGATATTCGAAACACTAGACAATTCCACATCCCAAAGTATTCTGGGGTTCAATGAAGAGCGAAACTTGCTGGACACATTACTCCAACTGCAAATCCTTCTACCCCATGCTTTTCATTTTCTCATCTCCCTTTTCCATTCCCCTCTCTTGTACTAGACCTTGCTCCTTTCCTACCCAGTCATCGTCTCCACACATCTAACCTCTCCTGCCAGTCCAAGCCCAACCAGTTCGATTCTCTACTTCCATCCCAATTAATTTATTCAGCCCCCAACAACTGGCTAATCCCACCCTTTCTCTTTTCCTTCCATGGCAGTAATGTACAGGTCTCCACCTAATACCTGGGGAGGGACTATGTCTTGCCCAGACAATCCTCATCTCTCAAGGTTTCCCAACTTCATCATCCAACTTCATAATCATTTACACTCTTAAAGCATAAGGAGCCAGAATTTCACAAAGGCTGGGATTTCTTCCCCTCACCACCACTATATTTTACCAGTCACTTCTTAGGAACATGGACCTTTCCTTTAAAACACATCTGACAAAAGTACCTGGCAAAACTTATACAACATCAAACTGGAAAAGCATCCCTAAAGCAAAACTTTCAGCCTGCAAGGAGCCTCTGCAGCACTTGTATTTCCATCCTGTAGCGAACATGAAGTGCATTGCATGGGGTAGGTGAGCTGCTGCTGGGCAGGTGAAAATCATCACACTGTCAATCCCTATAAAAGGGGTAACAGCATCTGAGCTCACAACTGCAGGACCTCACCTAAGAAAAGGCCCATCACTGTTTCACATACCATCAGTTCAGCAAGCTCCCTGCAGCCCTGCCCCATGACCACTGGCTTGCTGGCTAAGCCCACCTCATTCTACCTGCTGGATCCAATTCAATTATATATGCACAATATTTGCTCTCACAGAAAAATGAAACATCTGACCAGACTGGCATTTTTATTTTAAGCTGCATGGGAATTTAAGTGCCATTCAGGTAGAGTATTAGTGAAACTATTATAAAACACAATGCAAGACTTGTCCAACACAGGTAATAGCCACTAACTTCAGAGAGGCAAGAGTGATTTGGAGAAGCAAGTACAGTATGTAAGAGCCCACCCAAGATACAGTCACCTTTTTTCACACCAAGCTGCCTAGTCTTGTCTTCAGTTTCCCCACCACTCAGGACATTAAGAGGTTATTATGTCAATTCTACCCTTGGTACATGATGACAGATCAGAAAGCTGCTAAACTGCCAACATCCAAAGCTTAGCGGTGCCTTTGCTGGGTGAGAGCTGGACACCAACCACTATTAAAACTGCCCATCTTTGCTACTTTCAGAGATCAGCTGCAGCGCACAGTTCTTCTCTCTCTGCTATTCTCTACTGTGCTCATTTCTACATGATCTGGAAGTACGTTAAGCTTCAGCCAGGCTGGTTGTGTAATACACCACTCATTTTTTCCAAATCTCCCTGGCTATTTTAAGCATTTAGTAGAAAGTTTTCACCAACTTTTCTGCAGTTCCAGAAAGCATCAAATACTTTGTTGGCAACAAAAAGGTGGGTCGCCACGCAGTTCGTTAGACACAAACCCAGACTTCACAAGGTGCCAACTGGAGAAAGGCAAGAGTCAAGAAGAATTATTTGCCCTCTCTCAAAAAACCATTTCAGAGTACTTTCAAATGAGGGAAATCTACCGAGTTAAAGAAATCACAAACCCCACTGAATATTTAACACCAACACAGCTGTTTCTTCTTTACTTGAAAAACCACCCAAACCAAACCCCTTTTTGCACAGCAATACTAAAATTAAAACAAAACTTGCAATTCCCATTGAAATGTAGCAGTTTCTCTTCAGACTCTTCTATACTTAGATACTCGGTATTTCCAAGGCCAAAGCCTGCTCACGCTACAATAAATATAAGGGTAGTACATTTTAAGTTTTAATTTAAATATAAGAAACAGCAGGAAAGAAGACTGTAAAAAATAAGTAGCAGCATAGCCAGCAATGATGGAAGTACTGCAAATAGATGCTCTTGACTTTGTAGTTATGAAAGCTGCACGGCTCTGATATGCTCTGAAGGATTTTAACACTCCACAGGATGAAGAGATTATTTATTTAAAAGCAAACCAAGACCCTTTTGTGTTTAAGTGAAATATTTTCATGCAGGAGGCATATAGATAATACAAAACACATATTCCATCACAAGCAAGTTTCACCTCCCCAGAAGCCCCGGATTACTACATCATCTATTTCTATACTTGTGCCTTCAGAGATTTAAAATTAATAGATGACAGCCTAAGAGGTTCAAAGAATATAGAACAAAAGCAGCTACAGAAATGTGTTGATTATTAATCATTCCTGCATTTCCATAAAGGGGGAGAAAAAAAGAACTTGATCCTACTGAAATTACTGTCTTTGTGATGAGAAGACATCCTTTCATTTCCAATTTGCTGGGAGCAAGCTTTGCTGGGAACACAGCAACTCATTTCAAAATAGGTATTTTGTCAGGATGCACTGAACACCTGACCTGCTGTCCCAGTGGAGTCCACTGCATCCACAGCTCCAGCAAAACCAGAGAGAAAACAAACCTGAGCAGCACACATTCAGCCCAGTGGAAGACATCAACTGAAGTCAAATCTCAGGTTGCCAACAGTTCTGTCATGCCACAAGAGGAGAAAACTCAAGCATAAGCATGAAATGCGTTTGTATTCCAAGCCCAAAGGTCTTGCCACAATCACAGGCACCACTGCAAAGCAACCCAATCATTTAGGATTCAAACACTTTATTAACTGCATGACAAAATGTATTAGAGGTTGCTGCTGCTGTGAAGTCTGCATGCTGCTGCATCTTGCCTGTTTCAAGGGTTTTCAATGCTTTTCTTTTAAAAGCAAAATAAAGGAGGAAAATCACCTTTGCAACCAACACTTAAATGGAGAGCCTGCATGATTTATGATTTAAATACATTTTAATTTTTACGCTAAAATAACCACCCTCAACTTGCATCTGCGAAGACATGAGGGTAACCACCCTCTCACCACGGTACTACCAATGTTCATAGTTTTACCAACCAATGGAAATCACTACTTCATTTTTTCAAGCTATAACAACAAAGGGAAGAATGTAATTATTATTAACTTAGAGCTGATGTATTAAACCAAGCAAAGGGAGAACACTGCAACAGTGATTTCAGAGAACGGAAGAAGTATATACCTGAGAGCCCAACACTGAATATCAATGCCTAGTAAATCAAAAGTATTCATTAATGCAACATTAATTAAAAAGCAACAGCTTTATGAACACATAACAAATTAGCAGGACTTCACAACACATTGTTACTAACTTTGCAATAATAACCACAGCATTTTAGATGTATCTACTGTAGGATAAAAAGACTGTCCTTCAGCAAACCTGAGCAAGACAACTTTATTCCAACAAGGAAGAGCAAACACACAACTCCTCACCTGCATGATCTCATGAGGCTCTGGATACAGGGCCACATCTCAGGGTAAATTAAGAGCCAAAGCACAGACAACTCACTACAAGCAAACACCCTCTGTAGCCCTTAAGTCCACAACAGCAGCCAAGTGCCCCAAAAAATCACCAAAAGACTAACACAAGAAATGCACCTTGAAGTAAACATCTTAGGTAACAAAGAGTTCAGAATACATCAATGTTTGTTTTATTTCTGCATGGAACCACTTTGGTCTCCTTCAAGAAGAAAACTGCTACTCAAAAAGAGAAATATTTAGAGACCAGATATACAGGCAGTTCCAAAAGGAAACATTTGCAGGAAAGACCAGATGCTTTTTTCAGTCTCTGGTACGAGCAATGCTGATTGAAGATACTTCATTAAACACAAAAAGCCAGAAGGGACCGCGACACAAGTAGAAAGAAAAAACAAGTAACACTGATGGATTTAACTCAAACAGATCCCACTTGATATCTAGGGGGTGAGGTTAAAGAGTGCAAGAGAACCAGCAGCCTCCCCATCACTGAGCGGCACCACAATGGATAACATGCCCCCGGATAGCCAGCACATGGGGCTACAAGTGATCCACAAATACAAATCGCACACTGAGTTATCTCAGAGGAAACTGGTAAGAACGACAACGGCTCCTGGCTGATGATAAATCCAAGCCAGAGAAAAACTTCTTGATGTTAAGGAGAGGAGAAAAGAAAATTGAAGTGCATGGGGAGGAAACCCAGCAACCTCAAGAGAAGAGTTAAGAACTGCACACGCTAACCCAGGACCTCAGAAGCCACTGCTTTCAGTGAGCGTTTTTACTGTCTTAGCTCATCTTTGTCTCTGGTCGAGCACAAAAAGAAATCCCGGACTAGAGGCAAACCTTGCCAAGAGGCGAGTCCAAAGGCCAACCCCTTCTCTCTCCCACAAGTACTGAAAATCAAATTTTATACACTACAAGGAGAAGCATTTGTACTTGATATAAAAGGAATTCAGCAAATAATGCATAACAGTTGCATTCTGAAGTAAACTGCTGTGGCTTCAGCCTTAGTCACAGACTTGAGAGCTGTATTCTTAACTCAGGAAGCAATTCCCCTTCTCCCTTTTATTAGTTTCCATGACAAATCTCAATATGAGGCATGAAGTCTCAGAACAGGAATCCCAGGACATTCTTCCCCAAAATCTTCAGGTCTTTGCAGTCTTCACTGTTAGCATTCTACCCTAGCAGTAAACACAAGCGTATTCATCTGCTGGCCCTATTTCATTTTATTTCGACTGGATTCCATTTTCACATTTGCTTCATCACTTGCTCCTGCTTTTCCGGAGTGAAGTTCCTGCTCAAAATGGGCCAGGAAGTGGGGGCTGGAGGCAGGGAATTACTCAGGGAACTGCTTGGATACTGAGCACAGGAAGAAGAAAGATCAGATTTCAAACATGCTCTGAAAGAGTCAATGTTGAACAGTACTAAAAGAATAGGGATGTGCTATTAGACCGAGCTGACATAACCGAACAGCGTAATAGAAGTAGTTTCTATTGAAGAACATTCTGCATGTGCTAAGAAATGAGCCACCACAGCATCACGTGAAACAAGACAAATTCTTCATCTGTTCAATAAAGCACCTCGACTGTCAACTTCTAAATACATTTGGCTTAAAGAAAACCCGCATTGCCAAAAAAAAAGATATAGGAAAGTTAAATAAATATTTGATAATATTATTGAAGTCTAGGCTGGAAGAATCAAAGAAAGAAAACTGAATTCAGTGTTTTCATTTTCCTTACTCTTGCTCAAAATGCTTATGTTTCTTTCCCTCTGCACTGTCATCTTCCCAAACTCTGGCCACACTCCCTTCCGTAGAATTGCCAATAGCACAGTCCCCAGGACTGGCAGACCCATAGAAAGCTCGCTCAGCTCATTCCTCCCTCCCATAGGCAGAATAAATTATGCTTGCTCCATTCTTGACGCAGCTCCTGAAGTCATCTATTACAGCACTCCACTCTCTGTGGATCTAACCTATTTATTTTTACAGTTTAAACCCATTACTTCTTTCCCTCTCCAGGTGAGTATGAGGAACAGAACTTCTCCCTCCCCCTGCAATATTTGCAGGCTCTTCCCCTGTCCCACAGCTACCAACATGCAAGACTAACCAGGTCTTGTTCCTTATCACTACCCTCATCTGGATTTTCTCTAGCTAGCTCCTATCTCCCTGGAAGCGTGAGGTGCAGTCCTAAACAAGATACTTCCCTTGAAGCTCTGCCAGGAAGTTAAATTGGAAAAAGTAATTACAGCGTTCTTTGGCAATGCTGCTTTTTATATATTCCAAGGCAGCAACTGCACTTTTTGTAACAGCACAGCATCAACAACTCCTATTCAAACTCTGATTCCCACAATCTCCAGATCCTTCCCTACCGCACTGCTGCTTGTCATCCTCCTCCCTGGATGCCATCAACCACGTGCAGCCCTGACATATACGCCCCTGAACTGCAACACTGTTTTTCAGGCAGGTTCTTCAATTTTCAAGGTAATTCTGAGTGACTGCTCAAGTTGTGCTCTCCTCTGTGGAGCTGGCAGTAGACAGCCAGATGTGAAAAACGCAGCTAGCAGCAACCTGGCAGCAGACATTCAGCTCTACACTGGCATCCATAAGGCGTGTGCTGCTGCACAGATGTTCAGACTTCAGTACATCAGCTAGAGATGAGCAGCACTGAGGAGCTTAGCAAAGCAAAGATAAATGCAAAAAAGACTCGACCTGAATTATAGGAACCACCACCACGGAGCTGAGTAGAGCACAGTCATA
This sequence comes from Psilopsiagon aymara, assembly GCA_024733675.1. Lineage (NCBI taxonomy): Eukaryota > Metazoa > Chordata > Aves > Psittaciformes > Psittacidae > Psilopsiagon > Psilopsiagon aymara. The sequence goes on from JANRGW010037429.1 coordinate 15,262, forward strand.
CTGCTGAACTGTGCTGCACTCCCAAGCACACAGAGTAAAACACCCGTGTCTGCATTTGTTTTCCAAGTCCAAAAGCTTTATTCCTTGCTTTCTGTTTCTAGGCTTGGCTTGAGTCTTTCAGCCTCACAACGGCCTTCTCCCTGTCTCTACTTTAAACAGTCATCCTCTTTTTGGCAGGGGACCAGAGATGCTCTTGCTGAAGCCTATCAAATGATGCTACTCAATCTGTCCAAGTTCACTCCGTTGCTGTACACTACTTCCCTTCTCAGGAACTGAGCACAGAAGATGCCAACAAATCATGCAGCTAATTAAAATTTGGCTGAGTCCTCCATAACATAGTCTTAGCACTGAAGATCACACTCTGGCTGTATTTTTAAAAGTAGATTGTGTTGAAAAGGTATATACACACTGTAAACACAAGTGCTGCCATATATTGCCCCTGCTCAAATTGTTTGCAGCAGCACACCAGTGTGTTAACAGCAGAGAATAAATCACCTCAAGCAACTCTAAAAAGCACAACATTCCAGTTTGATAGCACTGAAGAGTTAAGCTACGCCAGCACTGCTGCTGAAACACAATCTATAGCTTCAGAGATCAAAAATGAAAGTGGAAAATAGTTCCTAAATCAGTAAAACAGCCCCTTCCAGGAACAGCTTAAGAGCACTGCTTTACCAAATAAGGCGAGTGAGAGCTGGAAGCCAAAGCAGCAAAGCCATGCTGCATTAAAAAAGCCAGACAGCTGGATAATAGAAATGTGAATAAGCCAGCTTCACTAGGCTGGACTGCAAATGGGAAGAACAAATGTTCAGTGACCATGAGCGGAAGCAGAGCCTGCCAGCAGAGGCCTGAATGCATTTATCCCGGCCAGCAGGAGCTAACAGCACATTATTACTGGAATTTGGGGTTTTTTTAGTGCATTCTAAACAGGCAATGGAATCACCACAGATTATGTCTGGAAAGAGATGCCGACGGGGCAACATCTGAAGTGCTTGGCACCTGAGTGCCACAAGTGTGCAAAAACAAAAGCCCGAGCCCCCAAAATGCACCATGTACCCTAGAATAACACAGTTCCACCCTGCTGCACGAAGTTGCCAATGTGCTACTGGATGCAGACATTGCAATGGTGGAGTTGCTAAAGAGAATAAACACTGTTCATTTTTCTTCTTCAGAAAAACTGGGTTGGGGTTTTTTCCTCTTTTCTTTTTTTTTGACATTACAGTCATTCAGTATATTTTAGCCTGTTCTACGACTCCATCGTCTTCCAGAGACAATTTGTAGAACACACTATCATCCACCGCTAAGGGATGTTTCATACAGGTTCCAAGCATAAGCCTTTTGCTGAAATACACACTCTGTGTTAACATGCTGGTCATTTTCCAACGGACATAGCAGCTTCCAGGACTCCTTGGTTTATCAAAACTGATGATGTTCCTGAAGAACAAATTTTAAGAGCCTGTGACAGGAACACCAAAGCTTCATACCATAAATAAAGGAGTTAAAACATACCTGTAAAGGAAAAAATCAGTTTCATTTCTTAACTTCTTGTCCAACTATTAAGCCAAACAAACCAAGAGGTTTGGTTTTAGGTGCTGTAATTTCACATGACAATGCCTGCCTTACATCCCTGAAATCCTTGAGACAAGAGCAACTAAAACAACCCCACTATGGCACTACCACAGTAAGAACATGCAAGCAATGAAACTCAAGTCTTCTTGTCCCTCCATCACAACGGCTGCCCCAGCCAAAGCAGGAGCTCTCCTGCCCTGCGCTCTCAGGTGCTCCACTCTGGCTATCCTTGGCTTTCCAATTTGCAGCAGCCACAATGGCACTGTACCAAAGCCAAGCAAGCAGTATCCACCTGCACTTTCAATCCTGACCATTGCTTGCTTCCTAAGCACATTTACCTTCAAGAACATAATAGTTACCAGTTACTGAATCTCAAAGCCTATTAACTGTTGCCTTCTTACAGTGTGTGAATCAACAGATCCATTCACTCCAGCCCCCTCTCGTGCCAGCTGCAAAAAGATGAGCAAATCTGTATGTTAGTGGGGCATTTGGCAGTCACAGCTGGGAGGCCTTTACAGCAACACATAATCAACTGAAAAACAAGAGGAGAAGACAAGTGATGATTAAACCTTTACCAAGCTATCACTACAGCAATGAAAGCTTTTCCTTAACATTGAGTCATGCATTTTTCCAGCCTCAAATTGATCCTTGTGATGGAACTGTAATGAAGCTCTCTGACCATAACAGTGATGCATCAAAACACCTGCACTGTCAAGGGAAACACCAGAAAGGACTGTGCATTACCATCTCGCCCTCTAGGCATGACCACTGCCACCACAACATACATCCTGACTTACATTTGTTTCTGAAAAGTCTAGACAAAATAAAAGTATTCAAATGACATTCATTTTAAAGATTTCCTTTTCCATAATGAACAATAACTGCATATTTTCAATATTTTAAACCAGCTTTCAAGCTGCCTTATTGACATAATGATGACATGTCTATCAGTGCAAAAGCAAGCTGGATTTAATAATGATAGATGGGCTGGTGAGAGCTGTTAAACAACACCAGCTGCATCACAGCCTGAACACATCCTACACTGATATCCACACAGAGACAGCAAAGACAGTTGTCTTTGACCACAAATGCCACCTTTGTCAAGTAACCTCAATGGAGCAATATCCTTCGTAGATCAGAAAAACAGACTGAAGTCCTCTTTTAACACCACCTGCAGGCAGATGAAGCCTTTCAAGGGAAGATGCCAGGACAGCCTGAAATGGCAACTCACAGCCAGCCCTACTCAGATTTGGTCCCATGGACCAACCAACACTTCAGAGGCAGGACCTAATCCCGCTGATTTCACATGATAGAGTGTTCAAAAATTACTGCAGCCCTTTCCTGCTCTGCTGTAAATTTAGCATGAGTTCACAAGAACAACCTCAATGGTGACATTTGAACAGCATCATTTCACCTGCTACAGTGCCAGTTCCTGTTTCTAACCACTAAAAAACAGCCCTTGGCACCGACAGCTACAAGAGCTCTCAATGCACCATCCCATGCCAGCTCTCCCACGGAGGAGCTCTGAAACAATGCTTGCTAGCTGGATGACTTCAGAAGAAAACTGCAGTAGTAAAAGGCAGCACTTGACTATGTTACTCCTCTGTAAGCCACAGGGATAAAACTGTTGTGGGTAAAAGTTAACACATGTTTTGGGGAAAACAAGTATATCAATGTCTTAAAGCAAGTGACACTCTCCTACGATAATCTAGACATGATTTATGAAGGAGAGCCGGCAAGAGTTCTTGGCATTACAGATGCTATAAAAATACATTCTGCCTGGCAGTTCAGTAATAAAAGACTAATTCAGCAAATCCTAAAGGAAGCCCAGACACTGATGCTACAAAAAAGCTCAGCCGTGGAAAGGGCCAATGATGCTCATCAAACATCTGGAACTTGTTCAAAGGTAACTGATAGAAGCAGAACAAAACCCCCTCAAAACACAAGGAAATGTACGTTACACAAGCTAAAAAACTAAGTGACAAATATGTGAGAAGTCAATTGCTTGTAATTTCCTGAGCTTTTAGAGCTGAGCTTTTAGTGCCAAGATCACTTGGGACTTTCCTCATTGACTTTCAATTTGACTGAGTCACTCACAGGATGAAAAGGAAGCCACTAGAAGCCCTGTTTTAAAGTGACTCGTCCACCAATTCACTGGATTTTAAAAGATCAACTTTTAAAATCTCTGGATTGTTACAAGGTGAACTTCAAGATCCCGAGCATGCCTTTGCTTTGCTATCTGGAAATATTCAAAAAGACACCTACTTTTCCATGCAATTTCACAAACTGCAGATATTTTCAGGCAAAACCCATTATTTTCTCACTGAAGACTAAAGTGCAAGGGATACCACATGTTCAGTTAGATGAAAAACTTTAACAAAGGATTATGAAACTTAACAAAAAGATAAGGGGTAAGGACAAGGGGTAATGGGTTTAAACTTCAACAGTGGAAGTTCAGGTTAGAGATAAGGAAGAAGTTCTTTACTGTAAGGGTGGTGAGGCACTGGAATGGGTTGCCCAAACAAGTGGTAAATGCTCCATCCCTGGTGGTGTTCAAGGCCAGGTTGGACAGTCTTGGGTGACACGGTCTAGTGTGAAGCATCCCTACCCATGGCAGGGGGGTTGGAAATAGATGACCCTGAGGTCCTTCCAAACCCAAACCATTCTATGATTCTATATTGGCTACTACAAACTTCTATGCAGTGATTTCTATTCCCACGATCTTCAACAGTCAACGAAACAAAGAACTATTACTAACCCTAAGTGGTCACTATGCCATGCATCCTCCTGGATGTGCAAGGAGCACTTCAAAATGCAGTTTCCTTCTCTTGGTAATTCAAAAAGCTCTGAAGGCTTTTATAAGGTGAAGCCATAAAAAGTATAGCTAAAATCAGTATAAAGACTTAATACGAGAAGAGAAACACATGTGCTGCTCAAGGGAACATTGGAGAATTGCGTACACTGTATAGTAGCAAGTTTCTGAGCCAAAATGCTTCTATGACATTGTGAGGAAATACAGAGGCTGAAAGCATATTGGTAGGTCACAGCAGTTGTATGGCCAGAGTAAGGATGTAAGGGAGCTTTTGTATTCCACCCCTGAACTTGCAGTACTACAAACTTTGCCAAATATTATCATTTCCACTCACATTATCACCACTTCTTTACAATAACGTGCCTTGAAAATTGTCATCAGATAGCCCACATTCTCAGACAACCCACGTTTGGGGACACAAATGACTGCTAAAATCAGAAAGCTTTCAGCCTTCACTAGAAAGCTGCTCATGGAATACTAATTAACTTCATAAACCCTAACCTTATTCCACAGAACAAGTTTTTCTTGTCAAACATCTCCATGTAGTACTTTTACTAATTACACCCAAGTAACTGCTGAGTAGAAGCCTTAAGCCATATGCTCGTTATGTATACAAATCAACTACTTGGGGGGTTTATTAATAATATTTAAACTGAAACCACCGATACATCAGCCATGATGGAGCAAGTATGGATCCTTCAGCTCAGCAACAGAACACCTCTTTGCTCTGTTCTAATGAAATCTGGTTAAGAACTGATCCCTGCAATCTCCATTTTTAAGGTGGAGTACATTTATGATGAAAGTTTCCAAAAATCACTGGAAACTATAACAAAAATTGGTCAGAATGATAGCAGTGCTGACAGATGCCAGGCATTCTGAAAGAACATCATGTCACAGTACCTTCCTTTATCTCTTGGTACTTGGAATTTCCACTTCCTAATGCAAGGGAGCAGTTGAGAAGCAAGTTTTTTTATCAAATCTGTATTAAGTCATCCTCACAACTGACCCCTGAGCTATTCGTCCAATAAGATAAGATGGGCAGAAACAAGCAGAAGTTATCCAGTTGCAATAATGGCATCTTGTAAAATCCCACTGTGATATCCAGTCCTGCACTGCACCAGCAATTCACTGCTCTTCAGAGGTATGACCAAGAGGAAAAGGCTTCTAGAGCTATGGTATAGCCCCAAACAGCAGAACCACCCAAAGCAGTTCTGCAGGACTGAAGCAGTGAACTGCAGGAACACCTGAGTGCATAAAGAGAGACAAATAAATGTTAATATACACACACAAAACCCATCTGACCAGGTCATAAGCATGTTCCAGTTAAAAGAGTGTTAATTATCTGCAAACTCTTCATGCTGGCTAGATTCAAAATTTGCAAAGCATTTTAAAGCAGTAATACAGTTGTACTGCACATCCTTGAAGGGCCACATCATTGAAAAGCAGTACTACTCAAAACAATGCACAAAAGTGCACAACATTGCTAAGGCAATCTTGCCTAAGAAGAACAGCACTGTTACCTCTTCCCTCCAAAGCATCACAGAGAAAGCCAAATTCCTCTCTTTAAAAGGCCCACCCTTCCATATGTGCCTTCCAAGCTCTTCCATACAACACCTGACAGCAAGAAGTTCCTAGGATTGTTTGCAAGAGCACACTTCATGCATTATCCTCCCCCAGTCTTCCTCCCAGTGCAGCCCTAAAGCAGCTGGTTCCTGCCTACTCCCACCCCACGCTCTCCTCCATGGCAACACTTCTGTGTACCAACAGGGAAATACAAATCAAAATGAGTAAGAGACTATTTCTGTGTCCTCAGATCTAGCACCAGCACGATGCCAGTAATCAAGAGTCATTGCAAAGCAAGATGTCCACTTCAGCAACTCAGTCCGTCACATAAATTTTAATCTACAGGTTGGACTAGCTCCATATGAATCTGAAAAGCCCAACCTGACAGCTGGTTGTGCCACAGACTTGTAAGCAGAGAAAACCCACACAGGATGCAACCTGATAAAGCTCAATCTGAGACTATTAAAGAAGTCATCCTATAGATCACTATGTCTTACAGAAAGATTATTCAATTAAACACTTTACTTAATCATCACAAATATCAGGTAGCTATCATCTATTCCTCTAATCACCCTCAAGCTTCTGTCCACTAAATAAGGATCAAAAGATCTAGTGCAGCTTTACCACACTGAAGAATAGATTCACTTAGTTCCCTCCTGTATAACCTACTACTAGTTCTGCTTTATGTGTATTTATACAGGTTTTGCTCAAAAATTTCCTTTGATGTGCTCAGAAACATCTCTCACCAGGCCATCCAACTCACTCTGCAAAAGCTCTGTCCAGAACCAACTGTATCCAATTCACCTATGCCATTCCCAAGCAAAGAGCCTGGGGACATAAAACACAAAACAGGGTCTTGTCATCAAGAACATGAAGCACTATATAGGGAACACAGAAGAATTTATCTGAGGTCACAACCAAAAAGACAACATATTCATATTGATGGCATACAAGAACGTCCATGGACTGTCTGCAGGTACCATCTGACCAGCACAGGATCTGAGGAGGCCAAAGCACTGACTGTCCATTTCTTGAAACCAATTGAGTCAATCCAAACAATATTCAAGGAGCTTTTTCAGTCCTTCAGAAGAGATCAGCAAAATCCAGCATCATACTGCAAATAAACATTGGACAACAGTGTTTCTGGAGCATGACTTTCAAATGTGGGAAAAAAAAAACTAGATAAACAAACTTACCTTTGCCTTTACAAAACAATAAATATTTATAAACAAATGCTCTCCTTTCTACTTACCAATATCAGGATACGCTGCTTTTATTCTTCTTAAAAAATCTAAACATTTAGAGTATGTTTAAAATTAGAATAGCACAAAAGATACATCCAATAAAGTATCCACCAATAAAAACCATCTTTGGAGGTGGAAGAAAAATCTTAGGGCCTCCAACATGAGCCACATGCTAACTGAACAGATATTCAAAGTAGCTGAGTCATTGTGGTTTTCTGAAATGAGCCTTCAAACACAACCTGAAGGAACATTCAGTGATAGGCACTTCAAAATCTCTGCAGGATAAAAGTTTCCTTTATCAAGTTACTGAGTTTAGATATAAGGCTGCAACCCGTTTTCCTGACATCTTTCCCCTCTCTTTTCTCTATTTTCTTAATTTTTCTTTAGTACTTTGACATCTAGCTCCCAACACGATGCTTAACTTTAATCCTCTATTAGCTATAATTTAAGCACTGCACGAATATCGCATTTGCAGCAGTTAACTCCAAAGAGTGAGGAGCTGTGATCTTGGACTGCACGGTCTCAGAGGTATTTCTCTAAATCAGTATTCTCAACACTTTTGCATGTCTAAGAGAGCAGGATGGTCTGTGGCAAGGGCCTCTTGTGATTAATATGAGCTTTTAGTAAAACCTCAAGGTCTTCCAGCCCAAACTCTACAATTAACACCCCCTTCCCAATACCTCCGACTGTCTTTTTACAGCTACAGTAGCAGCAGGTCCAAAGCGATGATGAGGCTCCCTACACTTACAAATAAATCCAGTAGTTTCTGCACCAAAAAGGTACAATAAAGAAAATGGAGAACGTACATGAAATACATGCCAGTACCTGAAAGGAAAGCAAGGTACGGCAAGAAGGAATTAATTTTGCATGAGAAGCAGACAGCTCCACTCAATCCCTTCCCAGTTCTCATCTGACAACCTCATTTTAGGCAGGAAAAAAACTCAAAGGGAAAGCTCACAAAGATCCTCGATACAGCACAAATGTACGTAAGGTATTAGTTATGAAAGCTTAAACACAGAAAGCCGAAAGAAACAACTTTCTGCAAACAGAAATTTCCTCTCCTGAAGTGTGTCTGAAAAAGAGAAACATTTTCTGACTTTCTTCCCCCAGGAACTTGTGCATTTTTGCCGCAGTTTTGGTTGTTTCTTGTTTGCATTTCGGTAAATTAAAAATTTCAGTGTCTTCATATTCTTCTCAGTAAAGGATTCTGGCAGAAGTCACAAGAATAATGCCTTTTCTCCAGTTTTATTCTTAGCATTCAGTTATTCTCACCAGTGTCAAAAATCCCATATGAACTCCCCACCTTCCCAGAAGCCTGCCTAGGGCTTTCCTCATACCCTTGGGCTATTCCCTGCGCTTCATCCCCTCTGCTTCCCGTTTTATGGATGCTGGCTTGGGGGTAACACAGAGGCAGCACAAGTGAATTGTGGCAACTCTCTGGGAACACAGACTTAAACGAGTTTAGCCTCAACACAGCTGCAGGGTTTCCCCTCAATCAAACACTTTATAGAGGCAAAGTACTAATTACATTTGTTCCCTTTATGGCTCTCTCTGCTACCCATATGCCTTCAAGGTCCTCAAAACCACCATTTAGCACTGAGGACAGTGAAGACTGAGAAACTATGGTGATGGCTGCTGACCTTTCAACTACAGCTGAATGCTAAAACTGATTACATAAACACACTCAATTTTTTGCACAGGATAAAAATTATAAGTTAAATGTCAAGCAAAATATTACAATTAGAAGAAGATGGTGTCAAGTATTAGTGGATTATATTAAATATTAGTGGCTATTCATAACATAAGAGTGTGATTAAATCACCTTTATACAGCTTACTGTCTTCTCTTGCATTTCTTATTTGTATATATATATATATATACACGCAAGCAAATCTTTAAGGAGATTATAAGATAAGTAAGCTGTTAAACTCTCAAAAGTTATCTGCAGACAAATTCTGATCCCAATGCAGAATTATCACCTCTCAAGTTTTCCAAACCTCCACAAATCACAGAAACTTTAAGCACACAACTGACTGCATGTATCAAAAAGGATATTTGGCATTAAATCCTGTAGATCATATTTGAAGGATCTTCTCCTCATTGTCATCCTCCACGACCGAGGCCATCTGCCTGACAAGGAGCGGGAGGATATAAATGCCTAGTTTATTTTAAAACTTGTCAATGATAACCACGAATTATCTGCAAAATCTATACTGCCTTTAGCTTCCAATCCCCAAGACAGTAGCTTATAGGGTGCTGCCATTTCTATTTAGAGAGTATGTACTTTGAGCAGGGAAAGAGTATTTGCCTTCGTACCACTCAGTACTGAGCACACACAGGGTATGCAGTCATCACCCCATTTCCACAGTCAAGTGCTCCTGCAGCAAAGATACAATTTTTGTTTCCCAGCAAAATGTGGTAATTGAGTTATTCCTAACAGCACAGTGCCTTGAGTTCTTAAGCTTTCATTGCAATAACAGGAATACAGGATGCATTATTTGCCTTTTGAACAATATGGAAAATACATTTTTGAAGGACAGAACTATATAAGTCAGCACAACCCCTAATGTGTGTGTACACTCCAACAAACAACTTCACTTAATATTGATCCTAAGACATGAGCAAGACATCAAAGCCACAGACTCTTTTGACAAGAGTATCTATTTAGATCTAAGTATATACTTTTATCTATCTATATGAGTATATAGTTATAGATACAACAGTGTAGTTGAGAAAGTCATCTCTGCACTGAAGCCATTTGTGACCAACCAAAAAACACAAATTCACCACTTGTTCTTCAGCCTTTCTTTGAAGCCTGTAGTGCCAATTAATCAAAACTTCACGGCTGGATTGATGGAGCATTGCCCAGATCAGTGCTGCAGCTTCTGCTTTTGGGATGTGGTCTGAAAAACACTGAAGTAAACATCCAGCCCCATCCTCTATCTGTCCGTGTTCAGTATCCTAGCATCATCTTGCAGAGAAAGAACATAACTTTTCCTCTTTCATACAGGTAAAGGTTACATTCTAATAATACTGAGATTTACTCTTATTTCTTCAAAAATAAAATGCAGATTTCCTGCATAAGGAGCACTCAATGACTGAAAATCCACATCACAAAACAACCCTTTCAACTGAGCCCCCTTGGGTCCTGAACTGCCACCCCTGGGCGTTGTTTCAAGTTCACTGGTGCTGGGTAGAGATCATGCACTGGTCTGATGGGGAGGAAAAGGATTTTTGCAGATATAGCTAAGATTGTTTCCTTTTCAGGATGGCGGCTCCTTCATTCAACTCTCTCACCTCCTCATGCCTCCAAGTCCTGCGTTTATTTTTTCCTTGTATAATTTTTAACCATTATGAATAAAAGGGCTGACATTTACTAAATACAAGGTCCAAGTGCTATCAGATTGCTTGTGCACAGCAAAGCTGTCTCTATCCTTAATAAAATCTGACTCAGAGATAATTTTTTCCAGTTAAGGCAGGAGAGGATCCTGTAGAAGCATTTCCTACCAATGTCACAGTTCCTCTGCTGCCGGTAGAGCTCAGAGGTGATTTCTTATTCTGAAAATCTGACAAAGAGCTACAATACAGAGCTATGTTTTCAGTGAACTTTATGTATATTACATAATCAAAACAGGTATCAATTGCCATGACTGAGCCCTCAGCACTATTTTCACGAACCAGGTATGAAGGAAGTGTTAGTCCTAACATATAAGATACTCTGCTCATTGGAACAAAACTTTGGGGGAAGATTGCACTTAGTGCCGATCAACTGCTAATGGCTATCCTAGCTTTTGAAACATTCACATGAGCTGCGAATGTAAATGCTTCAACTTCCACAGCAAGTTAACAGTATTTAATAAGAGCATCAGAGCTCAGGTTTCTCGGCATTTCTGCCAGGCTGCATCCAGACCCTCTGCGAAGGCAGAGGCACGAACAGCTCCGTTCCCAATTACCAGCTGGCAGAAAGCCTCCACTGGAGCTTCCACAGTATTATGCCAAATCTTGCATGCATTTTGTCCTTTGCTATGGCCACGAAGTTGTAAGTTTAAAAGGTAAGCACAGTGCAAGAGAAACAGCCTCCTACATACACCAAGATTGCTTTTTTTAAGCAAGTAAAAAAATTGAGCATAGGTATGTTTAAAAACAGTGCTTTTTTCTAGATGAGAAACACAAGGCTTCTTTATACTTCCACATCTTTATACCAGTGGCATTTGTTAGGGACCACTAACTGCTAATCGGGGATCTCTGCAACTCCCTACTTCACCCAATCACTTGTCAAGCGAGGAAACAAACTGATATTTCCAGTTTATGCCTAAAGAACCAGTGACATGCGACTGGCTCTTTGCCACAAAGGTGCCAATGCAGTTTTCAGAGTCGAGAACTTTCACCAACAGCTCACTCATTTCCTAGCATTTGGAACTTTTAACTTATGCAGGAAAGACTGGAGATTTTTCTACAGACAGGTCCCACATTACAAGGAGCTTGACAGATTAGCACCGGCACTTGGAACTCCACCCAGCAATGTGAAGAACTCAGCCGGAGGTGCTGTTAATGCATCAATAATTGAAGAAGAGAAAACAGACTCAGGTGTTGACACATTCAGTACTATATTTCATCTTGATTGATGAATACAAATCCTGCAATGAGAAGGACAGGATATTCAATCTCCAGCAGCAATGGGATCCAAGACGCGAGCGTCACCCACAGCTCACTGAAGACAACTGGCAAGGCCCAGCTTTCATAACAGCACATTTTTATGGCTGGCTATGCTGGCAGCCTCACCATTTTTCTTCTGACAGTTCTCAAACAGAAGTACTTAGAGCATCACAGCCCTGATCTTACAGCTCAGGAGACACCACCATGTAGTCAGGACTCTTGCTCAGTGAAGAACAGACTACCCAGAAAATGAGAACTGAAACTACTGAACTTCTCAGTTCTAGGTGGGTTCCTTTTTGACTAATGACATTCAGAGTAGTCCTGTGGAAAAGGACCTGGGGCTGTTGGTCGATGAGAAAATGAACATGAACCACCTTCTGTGTGTGCTCACAGCCCAGAAAGCCAACTGTATCCTGGGCTGCATCAAAAGGAGTGTGACCAGCAGGTTGAGGGAGGTGATCCTGCCCCTCTACTCTGCTCTTGTGAGGAGACCTCACTTGGAGTATTTTGTGCAGTTCTGGTGTCCTCAACATGTAAAGGACATGGAACTGTTGGAAGAAGTCCAGAGGAGGGCCACGAGGGTGATCAGGAAGCCTCATAGAAGCCTTCCAGTATCTGAAGGGGGGTGTCCTGGGTTCAGCAGTAGCAGTCATTTTTTCTCCTTTTTAGTAGGTGGTGCAGTGCTGTGCTTTCTGATTTTTGGCTTGGGAACAAAGCTGATAACAACAATGTTTTTAGTTGCTGCTCGGTAATGTTTACTCTGGCAAAGGACTTTCTGAGTCTCATGCTCTGCCAGGGAGGAGGGGGAGCTGGGAGAGGAAGCAGAGACAGGACACCTGACCCAAACTGACCAAAGAAGTATTCCATACCACAGCACATCATGCCCACTATATGAACTGGGGGCAGTTGCCCAGAAGGGTTAGATCACTTATGGGTCGGGCTTGGTATTGGTCAGTGGGTGGTGAGCGGTTGTATTCTGTTCCCTTGTTATTTGCCTTATCATTATTATTATTGGTGGTGGCAGCAGTGGTTTGTGTTATACCTTAGTTACTGAACTGTTATCTCAACCTGTGGGTGTTACATTCTTTCAGTTCTCCTCCTCATCCCTTCAGGAAGGGGGGGAGGAGCAGTGGAAGTGAGAGAGTGGCTGTGTGGTTCTGAGCTGCAGTGGGGCTTAAACCATTACAGGGGGCTATAGGGATGCTGGGGATGGACTATTCATTCGGGACTGTAGTTATAGGACAAGGGGTAACAGATGCAAACTTAAATGGGGAAGTTTAGGTTGGATATAGGGAAGAAATTCTTTACTGTAAGGGTGGTGTGGCACTGGAATGGGTTACCCAGGGAAGTTGTGAATGCTTCATCCCTGGCACTGTTCAAGGCTAGGTTGGACAGAGCCTTGGGTGGCATAGTTTAGTGGGAGGTGTCCCTGCCCATGTCAGGGGGGTTGGACATCAATGATCTTAAGGTCCTTTTCCACCGTAACTATTCTGATTCTATGATTTTAAATGTTGGTAGGTGAAATGTACTTTCAACAAAGTAAGAATATATTTGCAGAATGTATCTGGGGAAACATACGAGGAATTCCATCCACAATCTTGCTTAAACCTTATTAAAAAAAAAAAAAAACCCAAACCAAAAACCAAACCAAACCAAAAAAAACAAAAGTTGGTTTTTCTTTTTTAGTTTATTTTCTTAT